>JARHVA010000880.1:2455000-2562500 GCA_037957365.1 Torreya grandis
GGAAGGTGACCAAGGGTTCACTTGTATTAGCCAGAGGTAAGAGAGTAGGTACTCTCTATTTATGTAATTGTGTTACTAATAATTCTCCTTCTATATTATCTACTTCAGATGTGGATGCAAAATTGTGGCACTCTAGGCTCGGCCACGTGAGTGAGAAGGGAATGTCTATTCTTAAGTCAAAAGGTAAGCTTTCAGATTTGAAAAGCATAGATCTGGATTTTTGTGAGCACTGTGTTTTTGGGAAACAAAAGAGAGTGAGTTTTCTCAAGACTGGGTCAACAAATAAGAAGCACAAGTTGCAGCTTGTTCACGCCGACGTGTGGGGACCAGCTCAGGTTGCTTCTATTAGAGGATCACAGTACTTTATCTCTTTCATTGATGATGCTACAAGAAAGGTATGGGTCTATTGTATAAGGAAGAAATCTGATGTTTTTGACACTTTTAAGATTTGGAAAGCTATGGTTGAGAATGAAATAGGCAGGAGATTAAAGTGCCTGAGATCTAACAATGGTGGTGAGTTCTGCAGTCACAAGTTCAACTGATATTGTTATATGCATGGAATCCATAGGCAAAGGACAGTTCCAAGGACACCTCAGCAAAATGGAGTTGCTGAAAGGATGAACAGAACAATAATGGAGTGTGCAAAGTGTATGAGATTGCATGCTAGTTTGCCCTTAGAGTTTTGGGCAGAACCTGTGGATACTGCAGTGTACTTGATTAACAGAGGACCCTCTATAGCTCTAGATGGTGGAATTCCAGAAGAGGCATGGATAGGTAAAAAAGTAGATCTCTCATTTCTCAAAGTTTTTGGTTGTGAAGCCTTTATGCATGTTGATAAGGAAAATAGAAAGAAGCTGGATGCTAAGTCTATGAGGTGCACATTTATTGGCTATGGCTCTGATGATTTCAGATTCAAGTTTTGAAATCTAGGAACTAACAAGATAATTAGGAGTTGTGATGTTATTTTCAATGAAAAGTGATGTATAGTGATCAGCTCAAGAAGCTGAATCAATTTGGGCAGAGCAATGGAAAATTGGACGAGGTGACGGTCCAAAATGAGCTCACAAGAAAAATTAATCACAGATAGGAAAACACAAAGATCGACATCGGTCAGGCAGGAACCGACGTCGGTAATACAGGAATCGATGTCGGTCAGACAATGACCGATGTCGGCCAGGTAGGAATCGACATCAGTCAGGGAGAATCGATGTCGGCCAGTAACAGGCCTGGAAGTGATCGAGGTCGGTCACTATCAGAGAATTTGGACGGATAGCGTGTTGTGAATAAGTCTCAGACGCCCATCGGGAGGTCAGAAAGGGTAAGTAAACCTCTAATTTGATATTCCCCTTCATTATTCTATTTATTGCTAATTGATGGTGGAGAACTAGAGAGTTTTGATGAAGCAATACAGGTGGAATCCAAGAATCACTGGGAGCTAGGCATGAATGAGGAGATTGATTCCTTGAAAGAGAACCAAACATGGGATTTGGTTGAGTTGCCAGTGGGAAAGAAGACACTGAAGAGCAGATGGATCTACAGATTGAAGGAAGGTGAGAATGGACAGATAAGATATAAGGCCAAGTTGGTAGTGAAAGGATTTGCACAAAAGCCAGGTATTGATTTTGGTGAGATTTTTTTTCCTGTTGTTAAAATGACTTCTATACGGACTGTATTGTCTTTAGTTGCTATTGAGGATTTTCATCTTGAGTAGCTTGATGTTAAGACAACGTTTTTTCATGGAGATTTGGATGAAGAAATATATATGGATCAGCTGGAAGGATTTGAGGTCAAAGGTAAGGAGAAGTTAGTGTGCATATTGAAGAAAAGCTTGTATGGCCTCAAGCAAGCTCCTAGACAATGGTATCTGAGATTTGACAAGTTTATGACTGAGCATGGCTACAGTAGGTGTCAATCTGACCATTGTGTGTATTTTAAGAGATTGAATAATGGTAGATATATTATTCTGTTGTTGTATGTAAATGATATGCTTGTTCTAAGATCACACATGCAGGATATCTCTAAGCTTAAGGTGAAATTAGCTCACACATTTGCCATGAAAAATTTGGGAGCAGCAAAGAAAATTCTTGGCATGAGCATTAAGAGAGACAGGAAAAATCACAGGTTGATTTTGTCTCAAGAGGATTATGTGAACAAGGTGTTGAAACGGTTCAATATGCATGATGCAAAACTGGTAAGCACACCTTTGGTTGGACATTTTAAATTGAGTGAAGAATAGTGTCCTAATTCATATGATGAGGTAGAGTACATGAGTAGAGTTCCATATGCTTCTGTAGTAGGGAGCTTAATGTATGCAATGGTTTGTACTAGACCGGATATTGCACAAGCAGTGAGAGTTGTAAGTAAGTATATGGCCAATCCAGGGAAGGAGCACTGGAAAGCAGTTCAGTGAATCTTTAGATATCTGAGAGGGACCAATAGTAGGCATTTGTGCTATGGAGGTTCAGATACTTCTCTACATGGTTATGTAGATTCAGATATGGTAGGTGATTTGGATGGCAGAAAAAACACCACAGGATATGTTTTCACTGTTGGTGGAACGATGGTTAGTTGGATATCAAAGTTGCATAAGGTTGTTGCCTTGTCAACTATAGAAGCAGAATATATTGCAGTCACAGAGGCTAGCAAAGAGATGATATGGATGACACGGTTCATGGCAGAGCTAGGAAAGGAGCAAGAAAATTGTAGATTATACAGTGATAGTCAGTGTAATTCATTTGGCTAAGAATTCAGCCTTTCATTCAAGAACAAAGCATTACAACTTAGGTACCACTTCATTAGATAGGTATTGGAGGATGGTGAGTTGAAGTTGGAGAAGATCCATACAGATAAGAACCCTGCTGATATGTTAACCAAGCCGATAACAAAGGAGAAGTTGAATCTTCATTCAAATTCTGTTAGTCTTCATGATTGAGGTTGAAGATAGAGGAGCTAGAAGATGTTGCTGTACAGGTACTGGTGCAAATTTTTATCTCTAAGTGGGAGATTGTTAAGGTGTGGAGCTAATAGCTTCACCAAGTGAGCAGATTGCAAAGTTGCAGGTTTACACAGTCACCGGCATCGGTCAGGAGCGGACCAGGAGATGCCGGTGTCGGTCAGGGATCGACTGATGTCGGTCACAGACAAATAAGTATGAATTGATGTCAGTTACCTGTGCATCCAAAAAGCTATTTTTGTGGATAGGACAGAATGTTTGCATGTTAGGATTAAGTGATAGTCTTAAGTCTGCATCTCTATTTTAAGTAAGACTGTTTAGAGCCGTTGATTAGGAGGTGCATTTGATGGCTGTAGTTGTATTCTCATGTTTCCTAATTATTATATAATAGGATAGATCTTCATAGCTTATTGGTATGAGTAGTGTTGAACAGTACAGAATTGTATATGTGAATCAATTCAAGTTGTTGGAGTTGATTGTAATTGAGAGAGAGAGCTCTTGAGGGAAAGAGATCTAGAGAGAGATCTATACATCTGAGAGAGGTGTGTAAGAAAAGAAGTTTGTTCAATTGTATTCCTTTTGTAAAGAGTTTAATACAAATCAGGGTGGTTTCTTGTATCTCTTATTGTTTGCTATTATCTGATTCTAGTTACTTATCTTTCTGGTTTAATTCTGTATTTATTGCTTTCATATTGTAATCAACATTGTTGGTTGATCCCCAACATAATATAGGTAGCGATCAGGACAACAGTGTTTTAATCATGCAATCATTCTTCCCCTAACCCAAATTTTCCTTCTTTTAATTTTGATGCATTTGTTTTTTGCATGTGTGTAGATAGACTTAGGGCTTGGAGATTAAAATAAACCTAAAATGAGTTTTATTGACATTTAGCCTCTAAAATTTTATACATAGGCTCACACTGAGACAATAAATAAAACCTAGAAAGCTCAAACCTTTAAGACAATAGCAACAGAAAAGGACTATAACACCAAACACTAGGGTGTCCTATTTTGGTGCTCCTATCCAATCATGAAATGAAGGACATATCCATATTCATTACAATGTCCCAGTCCTACACTATAATTTCTAGCTCCTGAATCATTCATTTTAGTCCATTTTTAGATAAGTTTATTTCTCTTCCTCATGTAAATTATTTGATAAAAATCTATATTTTGCCATATTAAACTAGATTTTTCCCCTTACTTTAGACCCTTTATTGTTTGGGAACTAAACACTACTTTTATAAAAATAATAAAACATTTGGTGAACCCAACTTACTTCGAACAAATCTAAAACCCTAGGTAACTTTAGGGGGTTTCCTTCACATTTTTGTGCAAAAATTCAATTTCAAAATTTTGATTTTTATATAATTTTTGGTGCATTTATCTTGTTCAAATTTATTTTAGAATTTAAATCATCGCAATAATTTTTAAAAATTCCAAAACCCTAGCCCAAAACCTTAGATTTCAAAACTAGGTCCTCAAACCCTAAGCCTCCATCCCTTACAATTTTTAGATAATTTTTTTGAATTTTTATAAATTGTTTGAAGTGTCAAAAACATTTTCAAATTCTCAAAATTAGTAGTTATTTTGTGCAAAAAAAATCAATTTCAAATTTTTGAATTTTCTATAGATTTTTGTGTATTTATTCTATTCAAATTTATTTTTAGAATTTAAATTATTACAATAATTTTCAAAAATTCTAAAACCCTAGCTCAAAACCCTAGATTTCCAAACTAGGTCCTCAAATCCCAAGTTTTCCTCCCTTATAATTTAGATAAAAATATTTTGAAATTTTTACAAATTATTTGGAGTGTCAAAAGTATTTTCAAAATTTCCATGTTAGTAGTTATTTTTGCATTTATTTGCTTAATAGTACTTTTACATGTTCTCTTTGGTGAAAGAAATAAAATGGCCATTAAGACACTTCTTCCCTCTCATCCCATAGATCAATTTCTATTTTTTTTTTCATAATTATGACAATGAATGGACAAATTTGCAAAATTGCACATTAGCTAAAAATATGGAAAATAATTTCATTTACAATGAAGATAATTACTATTATTGTAATGAGGAATATGATGATACATGTGAAAATGGTAGTGAAGAAAAAGTAGATCCATATTCTTCTCTCAAACCTACCTCTTTTATTCCCTCTTCTAAAGAAAATAATTTTGATAAATGGGAAAGGTACTTTTCACCTCATTCTGCTATGCATAATGCACCAAATGAACAAATTGGTCATGCACTTCCAAGTGAACCTCTTATTCGTGATAATTTTCTTCCATGTGAACCTAATATTTCTCTCTCTCTTTCTACTTCTATGATCAAAATACAAAATTATAAATGCAATAAAATCAAATTACCAATGCATAGTTTAAATAATGCATTTCATGCTCTCAACTCTACTTTATCAAAAAAATGTCTAAATAATAACTTTCTTACTCTTACTTCTCATGTTGCAAATGAAAATAATGCACACACTCCATCCATAGATAATATATATGCACATAATATTCCAAATTCATATTATAATTTATTTCATATTAGAAAAGAATTAAATTCTTCTCTTACACCTCTCCCTAGTGACAATGGCAGTGATAATGAGTATGATAATGAACATGTAAATGAATATGAAAATGAGAGTGACTATGAAAAATATTTCATCTATGATAATGCATTGAGTAATGATGATTATTATGCACATAGTGAAGAAGAAAATGCATCTCATGTTTCTAACTCTTCTCTCACTTCTCTCAAACATAATGCACTACCAAATGTTGTTTCTACTCGTATGCATGATTCTATTTCAAATAATGCACATGTTAATGATAACATCACATCTTCTACTTAATTAGAATGTGATTCATTAAAACATAAAGATAACAATGAATTTCCCAAGTCATCCCTCACTATAGTAGAACCCAGTTTTCACTCTTCACAAAAAGAAAATGGTAGCCTAGATCCCTCTAGTAAGGTCCAAGTTACCATTACTCCTAAGGTTAAAGTGAGCACACCCCATATATATGATCTAATTGTTAAATGTAACATTCCCATGGCTAAAATTAATGATCAAATTTAATGATTAAATGAACTACTTCAGGATGCTAATATACCATCCTAGAAGATTATTTCTTTGATGCATGTAGTAGGTGAATTACAACACCAAGTACATCTCCTTACCTTAGAAAACAAGGATTATAAGTCTTGGATGGATTTCAATGATTTACATGGTAACCCTCTTCTGAAGACAAGTATTTCCAGATACCATCATTGCCTCACTTTGATGGAACTAGAGATCCATTCCTATACCTTCAAGCCTTTCAAAAGGCTTTGCCATCTCATGTGATTCCTTTGATTCTATTGAAGTTATTCCAGTAGACATTAGTGGGGGAAGCATAGAATTGGTTATTTCATCTACTCCCTGCTGGCTCCTTGCACACATATGATGACTTAGAGGAGGAATTTCTTAGATATTACACAGTAAACACGAGACCTCATGTTCCATATGAGAAACTTATCACATTGCATCAAGATACTTTAGAGCTAGTTAGTGATTATATCTTATGATTCAAGACTTACATGTTAAGATTGATTTATAAACCAAAAGATTTAGAGATTCAACATATCTTTATTAAGGGGCTTCATCAACCTCTCCTTGAGAATCTATTATATTAGACAGAGTCCTCTTTCAAGCACTTATGTTATATAGTTTTAGCCTTGAAAAAGAAATTGGGATTGATTGAGGTAGATTTAGTTAATTGGATTACTCTAGATTTCATAGCAGTACCTACATCTACAACTCCTAGCACACAACATCCACCATGTCCTAAACAAGATAGGAGATCACAACCAGAAAAGCAACCAATTAAAAATAGAGAGCTAGTCTCTAGAGCACAACCTATAGTGTGCACTATACAAAACAATAGTAAGGCACTGCTATAGTTTGATTAAGAGTAGGATAGACCATGTGTTATATTATCATCACTAATAGATAGGAGGTTAATCACATTACCTTCTACTCATTGACGAGATCCTCATCTCCTATAGAAACAATCACATTGGCCCTTTTTTAACTATCATCATATCTGTGGACACAGAGATAATGATTGTTATAGACTCAGAGATTGCATTAATAGATGTGTTGATAATGGCATCATAGCATTTACATAGGGGGCACCAAGATCTCCTCCATCATGGAACCATAGACCTCATTCATACATGATTAAGTCATCCCAAGACATTCATTTACAGGAATCATTAGTCACTTATTGTGAGAGTAATGCGGGTTATAGGAAAGAGCCTCATAAGAGATCTCCTATTCCATCTATTCAGAAGGTTTGGAAATCAATACAATGAGAGTAGCCTACATATAACACTGTAGTCTGAGGAGTACATAGTGCAGTTCTATATACATATCCAACACAGTCACAAGTACTGCAACGTAGTACTACTTCAGAGAGATATTCACTATGACCAAATTTTTAGGGTCCTATCTCAGTAGCAACTTACTATAGTTAAGAATAAATGAACCCACATCACAGAGTATTGCTCTAGAGAGAGATTCACTACAACCATATTTTTAGGGTCCTATTTCACATATCAACTAGCTAAGATTGAGATTAGATGAGCCCCCATCATAGGTTTCAACTCCATCTTGATCTATTGCTTAGTCATATGCATCACAATAGAGGCCACATGGTAATATTTCACATAACAATCCACTATGATTTTAGATAGATGAGCCTTCTTCACAACACATAGTTTCAGTTACACATCTAGTGAGGTGACATTTTACAGAGTCTCCATGTATAGTTATAATTAGTGCATCATATACATTATCAGATACAAAGCATATTCCTACAGAGCATGAGTAGTATGGGCACTTGTTTAGTTGGCCATCAAGGTTCAGATAGATATATGACACACATTCATATTGATATTAGTTCATAACTTCACTGAGTAGGGTAATGATAGAGCCAAAGGGCCAACCTTTGTATTCTTGAGCCACTCTGAGGGACTTAAGCACATAACACTCTCTTACATCTCCTCCTACTAACAACTAACATTCTTAATTCCAAATATCAATCCCCAGTCAAACCAAAATTTCCAAATCTGGACCTTACCAATATCCTATTTTACCAATCTTAAACCAACACACTTTATCAAATTAATTTCCAAATTACAAACCAACAAATGTTTTTCTCACATATGATTACAAATCAAACCAACCATCACACTTATCAACATATCATGAACAATCAAATCACATCCCAAATAACATTATACCAAAACATATATAACCTCAACATCAATGTCAAATCAACTATTTCTAAATCAACCATTTACAAATTAGTATACCATTATATTCCAAAATCCATAACATAGTACACATGAGTCAAAATCAAAACTATATCCATATATATATAACAATGTTTTCAAAACATATACATCACATAAAAATATAATCAATCATGAATGGGCATCATGCCCTCGCTCTCAGTCTCACTCTCTCCTCCAGTATTAGTCCCATAATTCACTCTTGCACTCGATGGCCCCATGCCTCCTCAAGATCCTAAATGCTTCTTACGATGACTATCTCATTCCAAAAAATGACCATGATCCTCACACAAGTCCACATACCACCTCTAAAACTCTGTGTACTCATCCATAATCCATGTACTCACCAATCCATAATCAGGTGGAGGTATCCTATGCCTATCTAGCTCAACCCTCATCTCATCTCTCTCTCCCGTAGCTCTAACATATGTAGCTATTGCTATAGTAGATATATCAAAAAATGAGCATACACACCAGTTATAACTATCACTCTTTTTATCAAACCCTCCTCTATAACATCATCTAATATATGCTATGTAATCTCTCAAAGTGTCAACTCAATGATGGTCTCCCAGAACCCATCATCTCCACTTCCTACCCCAACCTGTGCTTCATCTTGAGCACCTCCCACTTTGCCTACACACAAAGTACAAAAATACATTAGATATGTACTTTTAAATCAAATTAAAGCACAACCTTATATATAATTCAAATATAATTGCTAATTACCTCCCATCATCTAGATCGGTATAGGATCCTCATACTTGAGAACATCCCCTCCATCAACAAGATACGATAAATCCCACCGATGCCTCATCCACCATGTGGTATATGCCTCTGTACATCCAACATCATCTATATCAAGTATCCATAGACTTATCCCATGCATCCAAAGGTAGTGGTGCTATTTCAACCTTTGTAGGCCTCACACAAGATCCTGCCCTTGCTAGTCCCTATGCACTCCTCACCCATACCCATGCTATAGTGGGTACATCCTATGGTACTCAAAATTGTCTAGTCACATGATCATACTAAAAGTGCTTATACACTCTAACCCAATAGTCATGTAGGAAACAACTGACCCTCATAGACCATAACTACACTCCATCCTCTACCCACACAGGAAATCTTTTATAGGGCCTCCATGTGATATCATGAGCCACCAGTTTGTTTAAGACTCATCTATAATGATCTATCCTAGGATAATAGATAGCCAATGTACTCCTCCACCACTCTCCAAATTATCATAGAGGTGCCCACTATACCCTAGGTAATCTAATCAGTTAAACAACTGCTATATAATCATAAGCTCAATAATGTAATAAAGTAGCTGCACTCACACCACCACTAAAATCCTCTTGAGTAAACCTGTAAAGATCCCTGTACAAGTGGGCAAGCATAGTCCTACCCCATGAGAACATAGTGCCATATACCTCTACACTGTGAACAATCCTATGCATCCTATATGCAATTGACACCCCACTCCCATCCATAACAACAAATGAAGCTAACAACATGACTAACCACTTCCACATGCATGGAACACTTGACTACATTATAATTGATAGCAACACATCACTATCAATGCCTCTTTGATGTATGCTTGAGGTCACACCATCAAAATACAAGGATGCATGATCAATAACATCAACATCCATGTCATCCTATAGTGTCACATGCCATCCACTAACTAGTAAATGTAAAATATGGTACACATCTTCGAAATTCATAATAATCTCCCCTATAGGAAGCCAAAAATTACATGCATCTGCATTCCATCTCTCACATAAGGTAGTAATCAGATACCTATCCCATTGCACAGTGCCTAGGTCACACACATGACCCAACCCTACCCTATCCATGACAACTCTCTGATTAGTAGACAATGATAACAACCATAATGTCTCCATAACCTGGTCCCTATAGAACTCTCTCATCTACACTTCACACTGAAAACACTAGAAAACAACATATATATCAATCAACCATGCTAAAACAATAGCTAATCAAAAACCACAACTAAATAAAGAAATAACTCAGAAAATCCAACTTTCAAGACAACAACACTGGGTATAGGATAATAATGCTAGACAAGAGTATTGCAACCTAGACAATAGAGATGGATGTAGGATAGGCGTGCTGGAACTAGTCAAATTTTTTTGAGGCTACTTTAAATAGCTCAGAAACATAAAAAACAATCTTCCAAATAGGTAAAAATCAAGCATTAAGCTTACTCACCAGGATAACATCACCTCCAACCTCCACATAGGCTACTAACTACTCAAATCGAGTTGTGGTAGGTGCTCATCTTCTCGATATATCTCTCACTCTAGAGATCCAAATCTCAAAATAGTCAATGCGCAAATAAATCAAGAATCAATCCAATTTTCCTATATCAAACAACTTTTTCATCTAAAGCAAAATACCATTTTGCCCATAACTAGAACCCCGTAACTCAGTTTTGCAAATCATTTTATTCCACATAATCATGACAATGATAACTTCGACATCACATAAGCCTCACTCTCTTACTATGTCATTTGCCTATTATAGCGTGAACATCTCTAAATTTATCTTACACCCAAACATATCACCTTGATCATCACCAATCAATTTTTTTTCCAATTCCAACAACTTAGCCTAATCAATCAAAAAAATGCTCAATCAATTCAAACTATATCAACCTTGCATATATTCCTATGCCATTAATCATCACTTTTGGCTTAAACTCATCTATCATGAGATCTCATCCCTATCCCAAAAAGGGGGGCATCATTCCTACTATTCCTATTCCTACACTTACCTAACATGCTTATCCACTCACATAGATGGATACACCACGGTTCTTACACCTCTAATAGTCAAATTATCAAATTTAGCTCAGATCGATCAAAATATATAGTGATTCAAATTACAAGGGTCACTCAACATTACTCAGAACATTCAAAGGGATACACCTTCAATTTATAGATACATAGACTATTAAGATATAGTGGGTTAGATTATATGGTTTCGTAGTGACTTCAATACATATTCAAATTTAGATACCAAATTTGGGGGCATGTACATCACAACATATCTCACACATACAGATTCATACAATATGACAAAGTTAGAGGACTAGATAGCAGATTACAGGCATAGTGTTTGGATCTTTAGTTTTGCACATGGAGCATGGCATGATAGGTCATATCACATATGGTTATATAGATTACCAGACTATACATACACATCACTCACATACCAGATTTAGGGGCATGGCATAGATGTTCATGTTCTTCATCATCCAAGATTATATAGATTGAAATGGAAAGACATGCCATTCTCTTCTCACACATTTACTAGAGTTTTAGATTATACCTAGCTGTACCCAAGTTTTCACCAAGTTGGATTGCACAATGATTTATCATGATTGGTCTATTATATTACCTAGACCTAGACTACATGATTTATGTAGGACAGAGGACAGATATTGGTTTTGGAACTTTGAACATTTATTAATTCTGGTTCAGATATTTAGAGTGGGGGCATGATAGATTTTGCTCTTCACAACATACCGATTCTATACGCACATTCTAGATTATATGAGTTTATGTGGGATAGAGGGTAGATATTGGTTTTGAGCCTCTAAACATTTCTCAATCTAGTTAGATTCAGCACATGGGGCAAGCATTGCCCTCCTTCCCCATGTTACATGGATTCCACTTCTAGATTTAGTACAAGGGGTATCCATTTCAGGGATTCCTTTCTCTAGGCACTATTCGTTTCTCCATCCACTTCCCTAGTTAGGAAGTGAGTTGGACCCTTTGCAACACATTCATCTCCACACAGGTAGGTTTAGGTACACATTTTTTTTCTTTCTTTTCTTCTAGTACTTTATTTCATTGCATCACTAAAATAAAAGGGGGGGGAAATGTATACACCCTAAATTGGTCAAGAAACCACACATATCATGTTTTTTCACAATCCTTTCACAAGAGACTCTGACTGGAAAATATGAGCCTTGTTTACATTTAGACATGTCTTTTGTTTTACTCATCTTGGTCTTGTTTCATGCTTGAGTCACCTTTTTGCCTATTGCCAGTCATCCGTAGACTTCCATAACCTCATTCCAGCTCAACTAAGATCCATTTCTCATTCTTATTCCACCCCCAGGTCTCAGGCCTGTAGGATAGTAGTGTTTGGATTGGAATACAACATTGGACCCTAGGGTGTCCATTTCTAGCGCTCTTATCCAAGGTCATTTTGAGCTCCAACAATCAATTTTCCTCACTTAATGAGTCCTAATCCCTTTCTTTGCTTCGTCCTTATGTTTTCCAATGTTGGCAAAATGTGAATAAAGCTCCCAAATTTGAAATAAAGAGTCTCGTATATAAAGGACTACACAAGACATTTTATATCTATAACTTACTACTTTGGCACAATACATAATTAAAAATCAATCAATAGTATAGCTCAACATTCTGCATCACACATAGACTTGCATGCTTGATCAAAGAAGGGCCTAGGTGAAAGTTCATTCTTGCATCTATCATGTACGTTGATTATGCATGTTCCCTAAGGAAGAACTACATTTGATCTAATATCCTAGTTTGAGGACTAATATAGACAATGATCAGGACAACATGGATTCTAAATTATGTGATCATTCTTCTCCTAACCCAAAATTTCCCCCTTTCACTTTTGATGCATTTGTTGTTTGCATGTGTGTAGATAAACTCAGGGTTTAGAGATTGAAATGGACCTACAATGAGCTCTATTGACATTCAGCATCCAAAATTTCATACACAAGCTCACACTTAGACAACATACAAAACCCAAAAATCTCAGACCTTCAGGACAATAAAGATAGAAAAAGACTATAGTACCAGACGTCAGGGTGTCCTATTCTGACACTCCTATCCAATCATAAAATGAAGGACAAATCTAGATTCATCATAGTGTCCCTATCTTGCACCATAATTTCTAGCTCCTGAATCATTGATTTTAGTCCATTTTTAGTTAAGTTTACTTTTCTTTCTCATGTAAATTATTTGATAAAAATCTATATTTTGCTATATTAGACTAGATTTTTTTCCTTGCTCCAAACCCTTTATTTTTTAAGAACTAAACACTAGTTTCCCAAAAATAATAACACACACACACACACACACACACACACACACACACGCGCGCGCGCGCGCGTGTGTATTACAATACTATTTATAGCTAAAAACATATCATATAATTAAATATATAATCATAATGTACATTATATTTATAGTTAATATATATTATTGATATCACATTGATGATTCGAGCCACACATCAGATGTGAAGCCTTGCTACAATAAAATTAGCTATCATGACATCTATATTGCACCCATGATAATAGAAAATATCTAATCAAAGATATTGCCACCTTACAAGTTGCAGACCCCTTTCTAATGGGTGCAAGTCATGTCAATTAATTCTCTACCTTGAATCTAACTTGGTGTACAATATGGGCCATCTAGGGTATAATATCACGTGAAATACCCTAACATTATCTCTCACCATCATCACCTAACTCACAAAAAAATACTCCTTGTTCACAGATTTGTTCATCATCCTCCCAACATCCTACCACATAGTTGGACACTTAGAAGCTGCATATAACGATGAGCAATAGTAGTCATATATTTCTTATGCAGGTGATAGTAATGAATGAGATTATGTTCCTTCATGCATCATGGAAATGCATTGTATAGGGAGCCTAGATAGGTAATACAAAACATGCAAGCGATGGAATATCTGAAGGTGAGATGTGTGGTGATGGTGATGTACAATGACAAAGTATTTCATGTGATATCTGACACCAAAGATCCCATATCATACACCACATCTAGATTCAAGCTAGTTATCATATTTGCATGACTTAGACATATTGCAATGGGATACGTAGCTTGTAAGGTTGCAACATCTTTGATTGAAATTTTTTTCTTGTTAAGGGTGGATGAGGATGTAATGAATGCTAATTTTATTTTGACAAGACTCCACATCTAATGAATGGCTCAAATCCACACATGACAATGTTATTTATGTGTGGATAAGACATTGAAAATTGGCATGACAGTTACATCAAATGAAGCTGGTCACATCTATGATTGATAGTTTTCTATTGTAAAGGATGGACAAAGGCATCATGAGAATCGATTTGATTGTAGTAGGGTTCCATGATTCTCTTTGTGTTTATTTGGTGAAATGGAGAAAGGTACAACTTTCAGGATGACCACAAGTGTAGAGAATCTTGTGTAGTTTGTTGGACAAGGATTCAAATCTCCACCAATATCTACAAGCTCTCTCCAAGTATTATGGCAATCAGATCCTCCTCACCCATATATTTTCCATGAGAGGAACGGGAGTTATACACAATTAGAGATTGTATTTTTTGATTTAGTGATTTATTATTTGAAAACTATAATAGATAAGCCATATGTTGCAATTGTCTTATTATAAAATAATAACATGATATTTTATTTAATAAGACATAGTTCAATGGGTGTTTGGACGAAGAAAAGGGGGAACTATGTAGCTTACTAGAAGATTGAATTTCTGAGTTTAAGGCATATCTTTCAAAACATTCATTTTATTGAATTTATATTGGGCATATATTTAATTGTCAAACCTTGTGTTAAGAGACAGGTTTCTAATTAGTCTGCAATATGCGTCAAGGGCAAACCCTCAACATGTGTGCTACTCATAGCTCAACTTGTTATTTTGGTTCAAATCTTAGGTTTTTTGTGGAGGGAAATGTATATAGACTTTTGGTTATCAAATGTTTCAAATATTTATCTATTGGCTACTAAGGATTTATTTACATTTTTCATAAAAGTTGTAGAACATATTTTTTATGAATTACCGATTTCATTTCGTTTGTAATGTTGTTTAATTCTAACATGCTTATTAGATGTTTGTTAGGGTTTGATAACATTTTCTTGTGTGAAAATTTTACTTTTATCATTTGCTTTTTAAAAAAAATTAACCATAATATCATGCTAGCCAACTTTTATTATATAATAAAAATTACTTAAGCTTTTTTTTATTTATAAAAATTGACTTATTCACTGAAAACTAATAAAATTATAATACAAGGTAAATTTGAAAGAAACCAAATAAAAATATGAAATCAATTAGAAAAACACGTTTAAAAAATATCAGTGCTAACTAAAATGGACGAAATATATATATATATATATATATATATATATATATATAATATGTAAAGTACATTTGAAAGAAATAAAAAAACGTGGATCATTTAATTTTTTATTTTTAAATTATATTTTTTCAATAAGCTAATTTTAGATCACTTCACTTTTAAAAGAAAAGCAAATTATTATTATAATAGAAGAATACCATTTAAGGATTTAAAACTATAAATTAAAAAGCCGCAGACGATGTGCATGGCTTGTAAAGCCGCAGTTCGCTACAATATATAATCTACTCAGTTGGCTTGTAAGTAGCATCACGTGATTTAAGAAGATGGGAAATGTGCGTAAAGAAAAGGAGGGACAGAAATACTATCCAGTTATGGCTGAACAGTACAGATTGGTGGATGAAATAGGCAGGGGAGGTAGCGCAGTTGTTTACAGCGCAGTCTGCCTGCCTTACAACGAGATCGTGGCGATAAAGTGCCTGGACATGGACAAGGCCAACGAGGACATCAGCAAAGTGGAGCAGGAAGCACAGACGATGAGGCTCGTCTCCCATCCCAACGTCCTCAGCGCACACTGTGCATTCATCGTCAACACCCACCTCTGGGAAGTCATGCCCTTCATGGCCGCCGGTTCCGTCCACACGCTTCTCAAAACCAACTACACCAACGGAATGGAAAAGGCTGTCATTGCGACCATCCTCAAAGAAACCTTAAAAGCCCTTATATACCTGCACAAGGAAGGCCACATCCACAGAGATGTCAAGGCTGCCAATGTTTTAGTGGACGCTGATGGATCCGTCAAGTTGGCTGATCTTGGAGTCTGCGCGTTTATTTTCGAATCGGGCGATAGGGAAAAAATGAAGAGGCATACTTGTTCTGGTACAATTTTCTGGATGGCCCCTGAAGTCCTTTCAAGCGATGACACTAAGGAAGGATACGATTGCAAGGCTGACATATGGTCTTTCGGGATAACTGCAATGGAGCTGGCTGTGGGTCACCCGCCCTTTTCTGAGGCAAAGTCAGTGCAGGGAGTAATTAGCAAGATACTTAGGGGCATCATTCCACAATTACCTGATGGCAAATTCTCAAATTCGTTTAAAGAAATGGTGAGCATTTGCCTTGTTCTTGACCCGCGTCAAAGACCTACAGCAGAAAAACTACTCAAGCATTCCTTCTTCAAGAACCATGCAAAGACACCTAAATACATTGTGGAGCATGTATTGCACGGACTGCAGCCGCTTTCAGGACGGCTCAAGAGTTTCAACGATGAAGAATATGGACGCTTTAAATCCAAAGCCCTTGCTGCACAGTTGTTACCTCTTCAGCCTCCTCATCCACACAAGAAAGAAAATTATGAAAAGTGGGATTTTGACGTATATAAAGAATCACATCCATGTATCTGTGCCACTTAATATGTTGCCAGATACAGCAAAATTAATCATCCTCAATATATGGTGTAAAAGAATCTGAAAGTAGAACCGATTTTTCCCTGTATGATTTAATGTATGGCAGAGTTAACGAGAAGAAATCTGTTTTTTTTTCAGTTAATATCTGGGAAATACCTAATTCATACGAGAGATTTTAATCACCAGTAAATACTGCACTCAGATATATTCATATGAGGATGTTATGTGTAATTCATATGAGATATCTTAATCACCAGTAGATCCTGCAATTCAGATATATCAGATGGGTGGTTCAAGATTTCTTTTAAGCTGGGTTTTCAGTTCTTTCATAGCATTTAACACACTGTTTCACATGACGGATCTTTGCATTCTTAATTTTCAAACTATGATTTCAATGATTACTCGCTCATAAGGAGTCTGTATTTTAATTTATTAGTTTGTATTTGTTTAGTTATTCATGTTTAATAAATTTAAGAGTTATGAGTTTTTCCTAGAAGATATTATTATGTATCTTAAATCTAGATTCAATCAAGTGCTATATCCTATTTCATATCCTAGACAACATTAATTCCACAAGTTTAATTTCTGGAGATTTTGAGGATAGAATCACCATTAAAATTCAATATCTTAACTAAATATAGGGGATGAAACTTTCAAAGAAAATTCATCCAATTTATACACAAAATATAAATCTCATCAATATTTTAATGAGTTGGGTATCATCCTTATTTAAATCTTACATACAGAACTCAAACTTGAACATCCATTCATCAAAAATGTTATCGGTAAGAGAAGAGAGAATTTTACCTGCAATAAGTTCTTTGGGAGTGTTTAGTTACAATGTGACCACATCAGGGAGAAGCCACTCCCAACAAATTAAATTAAACACAGATCTTTAGATGAATTTTAATTCACCCATAGCATTTTTTTAAATTCACTTGATAACATCATTAAAATTATTCAAACCACTGGTAAAATTTTTTCAATCAATCCTTTGACTGTAAGACCACTTTCACCAACCAGAGGGAGAATTTCTTTAGCCATAAATATATTTGTTAGATCAAAAGGATTAACACATTTAATTGAATTGATAGGACTCCCAAAGGTATTCAATGTTTTGGCTTAGGCTAGACACATATCGAATCGTTAAATACTTCAAGTCGGCGTGCCCAAAAATGATATCTAAAATATCTTAGACCTCATATTTGAGTGATTTTTTAGGATTGTAACCTTGATATTTAATCCTCGTGAGGTAGTGGCACCACACAAAAATTCATGGTGAGTTGGAAAGATTGAAAAGGAAAAAAATTCATGGTGAGTTGGAAAGATTGAAAAGGAAAAAATGCAACGAAAGAAGTGGGCATGGGGTGGAAAACTTACTTGTTTGATAATTTATGAAAGTTTAAGTATTGTAAATCTGATCTTCCATGATATTTTAGTTTACGATGGGCTGCATTTACGATAACATTTTTTGGTATATGCTTGTTATAATATTGTCATTGTATTATATGATATTATTCAATCATTAATTATTATTATTTTTTATTATTATTGGTAAAGAAGGGTTTTTTGAATTAGGAACACGATTTTGTATATTAAGTATGTATATAAGATTTAGATGTATAAATATTCAACATAAGTATTTTACAAAATAAATCTAAAACTAATTGAGAAGGAGTATTATATAAAAATAACATAAAAGTATCCTCATCTTGTTCACTTTTGAAACTAAGACCCTTGTAACACATATTATTTTCTCAATTTGAAGGCCATATTCAAGGGTTTCATCTTACATCAACCTTCATTTTTTTACCAACTACTATCCAATATCCCCTGTCCTTAGCATAGATTTGAATGGATATTTATAACGAATCTGTTGAATTCAACTCCTTCAATGGAATCTGGGCTAATGGATTGCTTCTTGAACTTAGAATCTCTTTATTTAATGCTTTGTGTGAATCTCTAATTTATTTAATTGGGGGCATGGATTTTGATGTTGTGGGTTCATCCTAAACCAAATCCATATCCTCCTCTAGCTTTTCCAATTCACTTTCAAAATCTGTGCTTTTATTATATTTTCTAATAAAAGAATCTATAGGGAGGCATCGTTCCACTAAGATACCCTGTTCTTACTCTTCAATATGTTACTAGAAGTGACTAGGTGCCTTGCTTCAAAATAAATTTATACGTGTCATGGAACTCCATGTGTGAGGATGCAGGGAGGTGTTATATGTCTCATAGTTTCTAAAGCAAGCAATTTTATGTAGTTTCCAATGATCAATAATTATAATGTGCTAGTCTTCCAAGCACCGAGATAAGACCAAAGTCTAATGAAACATGGCCTCATGACCGAAATAAACAACATGGACCATTCCATATAACGCTTCATGTGTTTGAATTACACATGCATGTGGGATAAAGATACAAGATACCCAAATTTACATAGCTAAAAAGGTAAGGAGTAACAACTAGCCATGGAAAGAATGGAGGGATCTAATAAGATAGTTCTAAGCAGTTATGGCAATGAAATAATGTAATAACATACAAAACTAGTTCGTGAAAGCTAAGAAGAATTCTATAGGGTCATTAGATGACTATGAAGAGTTGAATACATTTTGCAAAAGGGAGGAAGGGAGGATAATGGGAGGTAAAATCTGAGTGATAGATTGGAGGAGTGGGGAGAAGCAATGATGAGAGGTAGAGACATAAAAAATGGAGGCATGGGGTAAGGGATGCAAGGAGGTTGTAGAAGAGTTGGTGGTAGTAGGGTGGTAGTGGAGGGATAAGGGGTGGATATGGATGTAGAATGAGATGTAGTGGCAATGTGGAGGAGAGGAACTATTGGTGGGCATGGAGGGGTGGTCGGGGAAGGGAGGTGGCAGAAGCATGGAAGTTGTTGGTGGGTGTGGAGAAGAGTGGAGGGTAGGATGCATGGGGAAGTAGGTTGTCATGGAGAGGAGAGTTGTAGTCCAAGGAAATGGGTAGAGGTGGCCGAGTAGTGGCCCAACCACTCTAATATTTTGGTTTATTTGTTTTCATATAATAATATATTATATATTATAAGTAACTTATTTATAAATAATATTATTATGATATTAATATAATAATATTTTATATATTATATAACTTTTTATACATAATATACAAATTTATAAAAAGTAATCATATATATTACAATACTATTTATAGCTAAAAACATATCATATAATTAAATATATAATCATAATGCATATTATATTTATAATTAGTATATATTAAATTGATATCACATTGATGATTCAAGCCACACATCGGATGTGAAGCCTTGATACAATAGAATTAGTTATCATGACATCTACATTGCACCCATGATAATAGAAAATACTCAATTAAAGATGCTACCACTTTACAAGTTGTGAACCCCTTTCTAATGGGTGTAAGTCATGTCAATTGATTTGCTACCTTGAATCCAACTTAGTGTACAATATGGGCCATTTAGGGTACAATATCACTTGAAATAACCTATCATTACCCCTCACCATCATCACCTAACTCACTAAAAATACTCCTTGTTTACATATTTGTTCATCATCCTCCCAACATCCCACCACATAGTTGGACACTTGGAAAATGCATACAATGATGAGTAAAAATAGTCATATATTTCTTGTGCAAGTGATAGTAATGAATTATATTGTGTTACTTCATGCAACATAGAAATGCATTGTACAAAGATGATGGATAGGCAATAAAAAACAAGCAAACAATGGAATATTTGAAGGTCAAATATGTGGTGATGGCGATGTACAATGACAAGGTATTTTATGTGATATCTGACACCATACAACACATATCATACATCACAATTGGATTTAGGCTAGTTTTCATATCTACATGACTTACACATATTGCAATGGGATACATAGCTTGTAAGGTTACAAAATCTTTGATTAACAATTTTTTATTTTTAAGGGTGGATGAGAATATCATGACTGCTGATTTTATCGCAACAAGACTCCAAATTTCATGAATAGATCACATCCACATGACAATGTTATTTATGTGTGGCCAATACATTACAAATTGGCATGTTAGTTACATCAAAGGAAGGTGGTCACATTTTTGATTGATAGTTTTCTATTGTAAAGGATGGACAAATGTATCAGGAGAGTCGATTTGATTGTGGTAGGGTTTCATGACTCTTTGTCTTTATTTAGTGAAATGAAGAAAGGTACTATTTTCAGGATGATCAAAAGTGTAAATAATCTTGTGTACTTTGTTGGACAAGGGATCAAATCTCCACCAATATCTATAAGCTCTCTCTAATCACTATGGCAATTAGATCCTCCTCACCCATATATTTTCCATGTGAGGAATAGAGAGTTGTATGCAATTAGAGATTGTATTTTTAATTTAGTAATTTGTTGTGCTAAACCTATTATAGATATGCTATATGTTACAATTATCTCACTATAAAATAATAACATGATATTTTATATAATATGACATAGTTCAGTGGGTGTTTGGATGAAAAAAGGAGGAAATGTGTAGCTTACCAAAAGATTGATTTTCCATGTTCGAGGCATATCTTTCGAAACAATTATTTTATTACATCTATATTAGGCATATATTTAATTGTCAAACCTTGTGTTATGAGATAGTTTCTAATTAGTGTGTAATACATGTCTAGGGCAAACCCTCAATAGGTGTGTTACTCACATCTCAACACATGTTTGTGGTGTGGCATCACCAAAATGGAGAGTAGGTGGTTTGTGTAGTCAACATCAATCCAAAGCCATGTATATCCTCCATCTTTGATGGATTATATAGCAGTTTTCAAACCACCACACCAAGGGTTGACATCAAACCATACCATGCCGCATGCTTGTGATAATGTCTGTAATTCTTTTAGACATTCCTTGCTCCCTTAGGCCAACTATTCATATATAGGACCAAAGAATATAGTTAATATTTTAGTATACAATATAAAAAATAATGTAAAGTTTGAATTATAGGTGTAGAATTGAAGGGATGATGAGAAGAGAGTTGGAGATTATCAATGTTCTCTTTATTCCACTTTAAACCTATATTTAGGTGTTTCATATTAGGAGCATGAAACATGAGGTATTTAAATGTTTGATAATTCTTCAACACATGTGATAGAAGATTTGTATAATTATAAGAGCACTCTTTTTGACTTTTCAAGGGTCAAACCCAACCTTTTGCATATCCTACTCTTCATTTAAAAAGACTTGAAAGACTTGGAGCACCAAATCTTGGTTAAATCACACTTATTGTCTACTCTTGGAAGGAGGGACGTTCTTTAGAAGGTTTGATGGTATATGCCTTTCTTAAATAACTCTTATATTTCCTTAGCAAAACCCGTTGAGGGAGTAGGCTTAGCACATTGTGTCCTTTATGCTTCTTTGGGTTTTTCTCTACTATTGCATGTACTAACTTGCTTTGTAATCTTACTCTATAGTAGCATTATTATTAGGTGTTAAAGTCATGGTAGGATACTTACTCCTTATATTTTTATTATTTATAACTTGATGATATTATTGGAAGGCGTGGATTTTTTCAATGTTATCTGTTGGTTTATTATTGCCCTCTTCTAGAAATAGAGATTTAGAGGTTTCAAAAACCATCATTGTGCTTGTGTGGCCCAAATAATTGGAGGAAGATGGTTCATTTTGATGTGAAGTATTTTCTTGCCTCTCTACCTCCTACTTAAAGATTTTGAAAGTAGTGTAAAACTCAATACAATCTACCTTGCCATGTTGTGTAGTTTTATGAAATCGGCACCAGTTTGGAAGAGTTACATCCATGATATTGATCTCAATTATCTTGTTATATGGGACTTATTTTTATTGATTATGTCTAGACCTGTTAAAAAGGTTTGTTATATCTCTGGAATCTAAAGCCCTGGTTAGCATTATATCCAACTATATTACCCATGCATTTCTACATGTCCATAAACTCGTTACTTAGTTTTTGTACCATCTTCTAGATTGAATCCAATTAATTATTTATGGAATCAAAATTATAACTCTATTTAGTAGTTGTATTGACAAGGATTGAGGGCTGACTCTAAATTTGTTGGTTGTAGGTAGACATAGACTTATTTAGGAAGTTAAGGTCTTGGTTAGGTGGTGTATAGGCCAAAGGCACCAGGATGTACACTTGGTTCTAGTTTTAGACTACAATATTATGATTTATGTTTGTGATTGGAGTGAAGCTAGAAAAATTGGGCTAAGCTCAAGTGAGGCTAAGGATTACATCCAATGATTTAACTACTTGTCAATACTAATAGATTTAGCATAAGCCAAAGTTAATAAATTATTTCTAATAGATATACATAAGAACACAATAGAGATGGGATCTAGGGCATTTTTGTAAATAAGATTTATATATTTTGAAATTTATCATTGAAATCTCAAATTAGCTCATTGGGATTTCACCTCATGTTGGTAAATTATTGATAAACAACACTTGGACTAGACACTTGGATAAATAGTGCCAAAAAATTATGTTGGTAATTAGGCCAAGTCGTAATAGAACCTTTATGAACTAGTTAAAGGCCATATCTTGTAATGTGAAATTGAATAATTTGAAAGATACATCTTCATGAGTTATATTCAATATCCCTAAAGCAGTTTTGAAGGACTTGATGTGTTATTTCATAGTCCTTATTCTTAGGGAAGAAAAGGCAAGAAAATATTTTTTTGGGTTTCTAGAGAAATCATATACAACTTAAATAACATTGATAGCTCAACCTCTTATCCATGTCATATCTTGAGGGGGAGGTGGTGAAGGGTTATTCAATTATTATTGTTGTTGTTGTGGATGAGACATTGGGAGGATAAGAAGATGAGGTTTCCAACTTGGAGAGAATGATTGGGATCTTAGTCTTGTCCTAACTCCCTTATTAGACCTTGATTTTATATAGATTTCCAAAGGTGGTAACAACAATTTATCATCTAAGGTAGGCCTTATTAATCTTCTAGGCATTTCTAATGCAATTCAAGTGGACATTTCTCAAAAAGATAGAGGTGTAAGTGTTGGCCCTCCTTCTAGCACCACTTTAAGTATCCTATTGATTTGGGTTTTATGAACACCCTAGTAACCTTATGAGTTAGTCTCTAACATTTTAGGATCGATGAAATATTTGACTCTAGGGCATGAGTTTCTAGGTATTCAATTTTATAGTAACCTATTGGTGGAATAACAATACAAATTATTTACCATAGATGAGTTGACTATGGATAGATCTAGATCTAATTAAGGTGAATGGAAAGATAATGGTTTTAACTAAAGTGGGTATAATTTACAAAAATAAACTATAAAAAGAAGGAAAGGTAAGGTAGAAAAGAGGCCTGTGGATCACACAAGATCAAAAACCCTTCAAAACTAGCACTTGAACTAAGGCAGGACAAGAAATTAGAAGACTAATATTTGTTGTAAGATGTTATAACACACCAACAATCAAACACTGTAGGGAGTCAAAGGGAACTAAAATATAATATAATTAAACATGCATAAATTAAAGGTTGTTGTGTTTGATAGATTGTTATTACACATCTACAAAGGGGGATTATAATTAGTATGCAAAAGTCATTCAAATCAGCTATAACTTAAAATAAATAAGTATATTAAATAAGATAATTCATACACAATAAAATAATGAAGATACCAAAATGATAACACATCTCAAGTAATCCACATAATTAGAGAAGATTCAAGATTTACACACAAAGATCAAGTCAAGCAGAACTTCTCATAATTTCTTATTAATCTTAACAGCCAAAAATTGTCTTCCTCCTAGGATTGGGAGGTTAAAAATATATATATAAGCTTAGGATGGGTAAGGCATCATCTCTTCAAGCCTCATCTAAAACTAAAAGTACAAAATTAGAACTATGTTCAAGATTATGCAAGAGATGCATGTACCATGACCATATGTAGAACAACCTCCTTAGCTAGAAATACAATATGCATATAAAGTAAATGGGTTGGGAATTAAATATCAATATTAATAATAACATGTAGATACATAACTATTTTTTAGATCATGGTGTTGATGTGGCATTGCTAAGTGAAGAGGTCGATGGAGTAAGTGTACTTGTAACTAAAGTAATTACTAGAGGTCCTTTTGGGATCAAAATTGGGCCCATTGAAGTTTGTAAAACTATGAATCCCAAAAATTGAGAGCTTTGTGATATTGGGGGGCCATTGACATCCAGTTGTGTGCATGGAAATAACCTTGAAGCTGCTTCTTTGGCTCTCAATTATTCAAATAATGTGCAAGTTATGTCAAACTCATTATTTATAATATCCAAATTGAGTAATAAAGGTTTTAAGATCTTGATAGCCTCAAACCTGAACCTTTCCGTCTTAGCATTTGAATTCAATTGATAATGCTTCTACCTTTATTACTCTATTTTTTTCAAAACCCAACCACATGTAATATTTCTTTGTTAGTTATATATATGATGCCCTAAAATTATTTGTTTGTAGCCACCTGAAGAAGGTTCTAAAAATTAGGTATATTGACAAATTCTCCTATACAGGTTATTACATTGATAACCCTCATATCTGCCAAAATTTTCAATGCCTCACTCTCATGGTTGAGAAAATGCTCTAGAAAGGTTTTCATTTGCTTATGCCAAATAAGGGATGCATCCTTTCATGAAATTACATAATTCAATCACTAAGAAGCATCCATGCTGGTACTAAGATTTAACTAGTGGAAATATTTGGTCCTAGAGAATTGAACCAAAAGAATTAATCTTTTTTTCTAATTCTTTCATTTGATTCCAAAATGTAATAATAGTTGCCTTGTTATATTGGCTCCTTGGCCTGTAAACACTGACATTATACAACTTGGTAGCTACACTTTGTACATCAATAATAATCTCTTGAGGTTCTTATATGATTTGCATTTGTTGGAACCTTTTCAAGGCATCCTCTTTGCTTTGAAACATTTCCATCCTTATTGCCCCCATAGAATCCATAAAAGACCTGATATTTTCAATATACTTTGTGGTGTCATTTGTATTTATTTTCAGCTTCTTTTGCAAATGGAAAATATTCTACCTTTATTCAAACTCCACTTATTTTATTTTTGTGTTTAGCACCTCCTCTTCCTTACTTTTTGAATAGTCCCCCTCTACTTATCAAACTAAGTGGAGACCATGGGAAGTTCAGTCATGACTAAATTATGCCTTTCATCTCTAACATAATGAATTTATCTCACCCATTGGGGAATAATGAGTTCTTCCATTTTGAATTCTTTATTTGGGCCTAAAGATAGAGGAGTCATAGGAGAGGGTGTAATCAAAGGAGGTGCTAAGGATGCACTTATTTGAATAGGAAACTAGAGGGGTATTTTAACAACCATCTCCCATGGAAATGTTTCTTTCATGGGTGTTATTTTAGTCAATAATTTAGTCAGACATGAGGTAATTTATATAGTCATTATAGCTATTAGAATGGTCAATGGCTATGGCATGGGGAGTTCCAATTGGGCTGATTTTTTTTCTTAGGACTAGTGGCATATGAGGATTGAAGATAGAAACAATGACCGGATTATCAAAATGGACTACCATGGGAGTCCTTATTAATTTTAGATAAGAATGAATATTTGAATCAATAGAAGTACTATTAGAACTAGATAAAATAGCCCCAGGAATAACTAGGGGCAAACTTGAAACTGTGATTTTAATACTAGAAATTGAAGAAACAATAGAGGAGATAACCTTATCAATGCTCTATATCTGATCTTGTGTGAGGACTTACTAATATGATATATTGGCCAAGGATTCTTTCATTCTCTATTCTCCCAGACTCAAGGCTTTGGATTTTCCTAGCTCAGCCTCTTCATCATCTAGTTGTACAATTGTGTTTATTTCTAGTTCCTCCCACTTAATTGCTTCATCGTCATCTAGTTATTCATCCATGGGATAATCAACCAAAGATATTACATGCTTGGGTTATTTTTATTTTATTGGTCCTATTGTATCCACTACATCCTCCACTTCATCTTCCTCTTTAATAGATTCTTCTATGATTGGAAGACCAACTGATGTCCTTTCTTCTAGTTTCTTATCTTTGGAGGAAGTGGGAAAGTATTTATGATTCCTCTAGTAAGTGAATGTGTATGGAGTGGAAGGTGGATGAGATGGGGGAATAGATGAAGGAATAATAGTGGTATAAAGTATAAGTGGTGGCAAAGAAGTGGTAGATGTGACACCAATGGTGGTATAGGTGGTGAATGGTATTGACATGGATATGGAGGGCATGGAACTTGCCTGGGGAGACTTAAGATATTGATGAGAATATAGAGTAGTTGGAATGGATAGGAAATCAATCTTTAGAAACTTAGGTAGAGTCATCTGAGTGACTGTAGTGAGGGGTGGAAAATGTGTCATCACTAAAGAGCTCTTTCCTTTATTCCCCTAAAGAATTTTACCTATTCCTTCTAGTGGTTGTTTCCAAAGCCTAAATATTAGATGCTACTGATGTAGAAGGGACTTGGGGACTTGGGAGACACCTTAGAATTTCCATCCTTATTCAAGGGTTTGATTCTCTTTGAGTGCTAGATTCATTTGGTTATTTATCTGTAGACACTTATTAAGGGGAGGGAGGTTGATCATGTGGCTGAGTGTCTTGTAGTTGAATTGGAGGCCACTAATGGATCCATGTAGCTTATGATTTCTCTTCAATTAATTTAGGATCATAGTCAAGGCCTTGATCCCAAGCCATAGATATTGACTTGTTATTCATTCTCATCGATACTTACACTAGTAGAAAAATAATAATAAATGATTAAAAAACTACTAAAAATTGCATATAAATGACTAAGTTTGGTCACATGACCATTAGTAGTTTATTTTTGATCATTTATAACACAACCAAATTTATGACTAAACCATTTTTAGTCATTTATTGGTTGTTTTGATTGATCAATTTGGTAGTATATTTGGTAGTTAATTTAGTTATTGATTGTTATTAACTGGTCATTTATTTAGTCATTGTAGTCATTTATTTTCTCATTATAATCATTAATTGCCGTCAATTGGTAGTTTATTTAGTCATTTTTATTCACTAATTTCCATCTATTGGTAGTATATTTAGTCATTTTAATCATTATTTTGCTATCAACTTGTCATATATTTAGTTATATTTATTCACTGATTTCTATCAATTGGTAGTATATTTAGTCAATTTAATTATTAATTGACGTCAATTAGTAGTATATTTAGTCATTTTAATTGCCTGATTTTCATTAATTGGTCATAAATTTAGCCATTTTAATTTTTAATTGCCATCATTTGGTAGTTTATTTAATTATTTTTGTTTACTGATTTCGGTCAACTAGTATTATATTGATACATTATTTATTAATTGCATAATCATTATATTTTTTTCCACAATTTTTTTTTTGTAATTTTATTCATTAAGATAAAAATTACATTGAACAGATGCTAAAGAAGCATTTGAATCAGCTGGAAACCATATGATGGTCCTGCATTTACAAACCATAACCAAAGAAAAAAGAGATACAAATAGTCATTAGGACAACGACGCACCCACACATAAGTGCCACCAAGAAACAAATAAGAGGCCAAAATTACAGCCAAGAATAAAAAACCCAACAATAATTTAAAAAAAAAGAACCAAAAAACCCAGAAGAAACTAAGAAATAACCCATAATAAAAAACTAGAAGAACCAACTCCTATATGGGAAGCAAGCACATTGTAAAAGCACCATGAAGTAGAGAGAACCAAAAAAAAAAAAAAAGGGCCAAGTAGACCCCAAAGGTGCCAAGAAAATAAAGAAATAATATGTTAGTAGAAGGTAGTATGCGTGATGGAGGATTGCATCACAACTTGTTCTTCCATAATAATCCAATCACCCGTATTCATTCCCAGACCCTCCTTTGACAAACCATCAACCATATCATTCATTTATCTATAAATATGAGATGAAGTAAGGGAAATGAACCTAGATTGAAGACCACAAACCTCATTAAAAGTGGGTTGAAGTGTGAAATATATTAACACAAATTTCTTCTTAAGCCATTTGATCACAAGCAAGGAATCCCCAAAAACTAGAAGATGTAATAATCCACATTCCAAAGTCAATGTGAGAAGCAATTTAAGAGATATCAGTTTGGAGAAATTATTAGTGCCATGCCCTATCCAAGATTTGTATCTTAAAACATGAGAATCATAAAAATAAAGTACACCACCAGCTCCTCCCATCAAAGGGTCTCCTTGAGAGGACCCATCAAAGAAAGACCAGGCCTTTCTCCTATCAATTACTTCTTCCACAATCTACCTAGGAACTTTGGTAGACACCACATGCTTGTAGAGTCTACATATGTTATAACTTTGGCTAGCACATTGCAATGGAGAAATGTCTCTATCTTCAAAAATCTTAGCAATCCTTGCCAACCATATACCCCAAGCCACAATTAGTGGGAGAGCACCATAATTTTTACAAACAACATTCCCACACTAATTTTTTAAACCCTTCTCTATAGTGTTCCCATGCCACATATACGTCAATCGTGTCATGCCTTCAATTTCTATCCAAACCTTTTTGAAATACTCACATCACTAGTTTAGTAGTAAATTTTCATTTATATGATTTGAATAATTTTTTATATATTGAAGATCGATTACTAATATATGCATCTAGGATGCCAAAAAAAGTACATAGTATCAAGTATAACAAAGAGCAAAAGTGGGGCATCCCCCACCTGAAGACCTAACAATCGATATTTCAATATAAAATCAGCTCCATAGAGACAACCCAAAATCCAAAGGAACAAATAGTATCAGGAGATAAGGCACCAACCAGGCAACCAAAAAAAAAGAACCAAAAGTTTTTCAAATATGATTACCAAAAAGGCAACTAGGACAAACACATATAAAACAACATGGTAAGATCAAGCACAAAACATAAAGTAGCCCCCCCAAGGGTAGTAGGGTCACAACTGTAGGTCCAACACCCTATTATAAGAGATGCCTTTTCTATCATGGATACCATCTAAGTTAGTCAAGGTATTACCATCTGATGAACATTTGTCCCTAGAATTTATGTTTAGTTGATCAACTTGTTCCAATAAGCCTTTCATATTGCTCTACCTTATATATTCAAGCACATCTTCCACATCCATAGAAGCCCCACCCTCAATTAATTTCTCTAGTTTGCCTGAGAAGGTATTAATGTTTTCATCGATCTATTGCCAAATCCTTGCCTATGATCCCTAGAGAGAGACATCATGAAGGGGAGTCTAAGTCATGGGGTCAACCAATGCATTCTCATCACCAGTTTCTAGGTAGATGTTGAGTTAAAAAGGTGTGAAGGATTCTTTTTCCTCCTTAATAATACACCAAATAGGGTCTTTATCATAGATATTTTGAGCATCACTTTTAATTGTCATTGCCCACTCACCAATGCCATTATTATCTGACTTAGAAGGGGTGATATATTCCTACATAGGATTGTTCGTTTGATCAAAGTAGAAATATTTTATATATTCCCACTTGAACTCTGAGATCTAGATCTCTACTAATATCGGATGAGACATGACCCAATATGGGTGGGGGCTCAATCTAGGGTATCCTCTAGAGTCAAGTAGAAAATCTAAAGTAACTTTGAGGAGGCCTATTCTTAAAAATAGTTCAAGCTGGCCCTATAGAATATATAGCTGAAGGAAAATTTGCAAAGATAAAAATGGAAGAATGACTTCAATTGTGAAGTTATTAAGAACTCTTGCCTTCCCTTGAAATACCTCCAAGTTCCTTTTTTTGAATAAAAACCAAATAATTTCAGTAGAGAAAATAAGCCAAAATTTATGAAAAAAGGAAGAACTTTAATTTTAGGACAAGCATATCCAAAAGCAATATTTAACCATCCAAGATCATAACTAAAAATAAAATTCTAAGGTTTAATACATGTTTACCACAAATTGGATGCATATGAACAAGAATAAAACACATGCTCAATCGATTCAACATCACTACAAAAGGCACAAAGAGGATTAACAAAACCATAATTATGCAAATACATAATTAAGAGCTTCTAGTGATATTAAAACCCTAGTGTTCATGTGACTAAGGGATCTCTAGTATCCTCAATTTTCAATACTTCCCAAGGGGTTTCAATGCCTACAAAAGGAAGTTCCAAAGCTGAATCAACACATTCTTAATGTCCACCCATCTGGGGGAAGTTTTGAAGATGAGGTCATTGCAATCCATTTCAGGAGACCAAGGGATGACCTTGAAAATTGACTGGCCAACATTCAATATGGGCTTATTGATATCATTGCATTTCATATTGGAGTTTTTAAACAAAATCATGAAAACCACTGACTGCAACATCCTCCAAAAACTAATATACATGCCCAATTTTTCCCCACATAACATTTAACTAATTATCAAAGAAATTCCTTGATGAGAGTACACTTTTTATTTTAAAAAACAAAAAGTACCAACATTTGTAATCCTAGTTTCCTCTTGTTGAAGGTCAAGTTCCATGGAAACATTAGGAGTGATGGTCATGGTGATAGGGGGCAAGGGGTCTTATCGATTTGGCCTTCCCTAAACTGAAGATTGCCATTATCTTCCTTGCTAGCCATAAAGTCCACTCCTTTTGAATATCTATCCACTTCCTCCAATTATAGGATTTCACTAAATAGCTACTTTAGAGGTTTAGACATTTCAGTTTCCACCTGAGCTACACTATGGTTATTTATTAAAGTATCGCTGCCCTTATCACCCCCCACAACAAAACTTTATTCATTAAAACCACCATGCTCCTCCCTCTTTGCACACTCCCAGCTGTCAAATCTGAGAATTGCCATATCCTTCAATTAATACATGTAATAAAATTACTTAAATATTCACATATAATGATTTTATATTATGCAGAATAATCAAATATGAGAGATCACACAATAATAATTTATAGTAGAACAAAATAGTGGATAATATAGCAAAGCCACTTCGAGGGGGCAACCTCCACATCAATGCACTAATAGAAAAATACTTATCATAATGAATAAAGACTAACCACTACCTCCTATATATAGTCTACTTAACCAAGGTTATTCCATAGGTCAACCTATATAAGAACATAGAGAAATGTAATAAGTAAATAAAAGAGGTATGTAAGCCACAAGTTGGCCACACATATCTCTAGACACACCAATGGTTAAGGGCATAACAAGCCCCTACCCTTCAAAAAAATGTTATCCTCAACATTGTGGCAACTCTAGATGCTGTTGTAAAAATGCTTCATCCTCCCAAGTGGAATTTTCACATAGTAGATTCTTCCATTTGATCAGGTACTTTGTAATTGCTCTAAAATGCAACTGCTTGGTGCACCTTTGAAGGATCACATCAAGATCAAGAATAAATCTACCTTTTGCATCCAATTATGGTAATTCTATTTGAATGTCAACTCTATGTCCAATGACTTTATTCAGGCATGATGCATGAAATATTGGATGTATGCGAGTGGATGAAGGAAAATCTAACTTGTAGGCCACACTGCCAATTTTATGCAAGACCTGATAAGGCCCATAATATTTAGGGGACAACTTGTTATCCTTTTTTTGTTTCTTCAATGACATCTATTTGTATGGATACAAGCAAACAAAGACCCAATCACTAATGTCAAAATTCCTCTCACTTCTATGTTGATCTTCCTATTGCTTCATGCAATTTTGGGCCATAATTAAATTTTCATGCAAACTTACAAGGACCTCTTGTTGATGGTGAATATGTTCTTCAACTACACAAACCTTAGGATAGACCTTCAAATTTTAAGTGATGGATGGAGGGTGGTATCCATATAGTGCCATAAAATGAGACATTTTGGAATAACTATGAACAAAAGTATTATACCACCATTTAACAAGTGGCAACCAATGAACCCATTTATCCTATTTATTAGAAACAAAACAATAGAGATATCCTTCCAAATTTTTTTTGACTACCTCAATTTGTCCATCATATTGAGGATGATAGGATGAACTATGAGCCAATTGGATGCCCAAACATGTAAATAACTTAGTACAAAAATTACTAGTAAAAATGGGATCTCTATTATTGATAATGATCTTAGGGGTCCCATGCAGTTTTTGAACTATATTAAGAAAAATAGTAACAAATGGCTGAGATAATGAATAATAATGAGAACACTTACTGAGATGATCTACAACAACCTTGATAACATTTTGACCATTAGATCTTAGTAACCCTATAATAAAGTCCATAGATACCTCTTCCCAATGCTGGCTAGGGATGGATAAAGGCTATAAAATACCTAGGGTTTTTATGGTTTTGCCTTTGTTTTGTTGACAGATCATACATTTAGCCACATATTTTTGGATATCCCCCTTGAGACCTCCCTAAAAAAATCATGCTTGATTCTGTGATAGGTTTTCAAAAATCCTGAATGACCCCCAATTGGAGTTGCATGAAGTTCTTGAAATATTTTTTGTTTAAGAAGAGAATTCTTACATAGGTACAATATATCTTTATAGTATAATGCATTACCTTTCCATGTGAATTTTTCAAATCCACCTAAACCTTGCTGAAGATTTTGAATCAAATCATGGGTAGCACTATCATGTTACCATTCTAATCATTCTTCCTCTAGCCAATTTAACTACAAAATGGTTATGACACATAGCAATGCCTCAACTGATTCATCTTTTCTGGATAGTGCATCTACCACTACATTGTCCTTGCCTTTTTATTAGACTATTTTAAAATCATAGCCTAACATATTAGGTACCCATTTTTGTTTTTTTTTAGATGACAACCTTTGTTTTAAAGAATATTTGAGACTATCATGATCAGTCTTTACCTGAAAGTGATGACCCATCAAGTAAGGTCTCCATTGTTTGACTGCATACAAAGTGACCATCATTTCCTTCTCATAGATGGGCTTGTGCTAATTTTTACCCTTTAGTTGTCTAATTTCAAATGCAAGTGGTCTACCTTCTTGTATGAGTACAATACCCATACCATACCCAAATGCATCACATTCAACCAAAAAAGTCTTAAAAAAACTAGGAGTGGCCAATACTAGAGTAGTGAACATAGCCAATTTTAATTATTCAAATGCCTATGTAGCTACAACAGTCCAATGAAAATATTATTTCTTTAACAAAGAGGTGAGTGGGGCTGAAATTCTACCATAATTTTTTGACAAACCTTCGATAGTAACTAGTAAGCCCCAAAAATCCCCAGAGTTGCTTGAGTGTCTTAAGAATTGGCCAGTCCACCATTGCTTATAATTTTTTAGGATCCACTTTCACTCCTTCATAAGACACCAGATGACCCAAATATTTTACCTCACTAGCCCCAAAAGTACAATTGGGAGGTTTGGCATACAATTGATTTTTCTCCAAAATGGAGAGTGCCTGTTTCACATGTTGCAAATGGTCTTCCCAAATTTTACTATAAATGAGGATATCATCAAAGAATACCAGAAAAAGTTTCCTAAAAAATGGATTAAAAATAGTGTTCATCAAACTCTGAAAAGTAGATGGTGCATTTGTTAGACCAAAAGACATAACTAAAAACTCATAATGGCCCTCATGAGTCCTAAAAGTGGTTTTGGGTATGTCTTCATCATAGATATAGATTTGATGATACACAAAATGTAGATCTAACTTGGTAAAGTAAAGAGCACCATTCAATTCATCTAGTAAATCATCAATGATAGGAATCAGAAACTTATCTTTGATAGTGTACTTGTTGAGTTCTCTGTAGTTAGGGTACATCCTCTAGGTCTCATCTTTCTTTCTCACCATGAAAACTGGTGAAGATTATTCACTTTGGCTATGGTGATGATTCTTGCATCCAACATATTTTATACCATCTTTTCAATTTCACTTTTTTAGGCATAGGGATACTTGTATGGCCTAATATTGGGTGGTATAATGTTAGGAATAAGTGTGATAGCATGATCATGCGTACAGCTAGGTGGAAGTCCATTTGGCACGTCTCAAAAAACAACAGAATGAACATCAATTATTTATTGTAGATCAAGAGGTGGAGATGGCTGAGTTGGTTGTACTTCCATAAAAAACAAGCAAGCTACAAATCCCTCAAAACCCTTACAGATAATCTTTGTCATTAGATGGGAGCTAAAAAGTTGTCGAGATTTAGCCTTTAATACCCTTAGCTCAAATTCCCTTTCTTCATAATGAAAACATATTAATAATTATTTAAAATTTATCTAAATAGTGCCTAAAGTGGTGAGCCACTAGACTCCCAGAACAATATTAGTGCCACCCATGGGAATAAAAAACATAAGATAATATAATAAGTAGTCTCCCATGGACAACTTAATATTATGACATTTTCTTGAACAACTGATAGTACCACCATCTATAATCATAACCTAAAATTCTAGAGTGGGATAAATGAAACAGTTCAAACAAGCAACCAACTTACTGTGGATGAAGTTGTGTGTGCTCCCAAAATCAATCAAGATAGTGACCTTCCTTTTATTAAGGAAACCCATCACCTTAAGAGTTTTGGGAGTACTAATACCTAAAAGGGCATGATAATAAATAGTAGTATGAAAGTCTTTAAATTCCTCCTCAGGAACTTTTGCATCCTCATCATGTACTTCTACATCATTTTCATCATCATTGGCACCTTCAATGTAAAATATCTTCTTTTCATCACAATGATAGTATTTGATCCATTTTATATCAAAACCATAACACAACCCTTTGGCTCACTTCTCCTCAATTTTTCATTGTGTTAATCTAGTGAGCTATGGGAATGATGGTGCTAGAAAGTTACGATCACAACTAGTAGTGTCAATTTTCCTTTTGACCATCTCTTTTTCTTCTATCATGTGTGCCTTAGGGATAACATCTAATATAGATGTTGGGTTAAACATTTGAACCTTGAATTGGATGCTATCTTTGAGGCCACCCAAAAATAGACCAGTCAAATTTTTCTCAGTGATATCTTCCACCTGTAAAGAGAGATTTTAAAACTGATGAATATAATCCTTCATAGTTCCTATTTATAGTAGCTTGGCTAATTAGCTAAAATAGTTCTTAGAGACATTATTTTGATAATGAAATGAAAACTCCTCAGTGAAAATAGTCCATGTAATAGGAGCACCACTATTTTTCTTTTGAGTACATAACCAATGATACCAAATGAATTGCTCAGGTTCTAGATACATGGATGACACTATCACCCTCTAAGAACTAGGGGTTTGATGTAACTCAACTAAATTCTCAATTTGGGTAATCCAAGTGAGAGGATACCTAGCATCAAACTTACACATATTCACTTTTGACAACATCATTTTCATACTAGCATGGAAGTTATTAAGAGGAGGATTTAAATGCTGAAGTGGAAGGTTATTGGGCTGAAACTAAGATGTAAGGGTAGTCAATTATGTCGTGATATGCTACAATTCATTATGAACCCCATTAATCTCTCTCTACATCCCTAAAACATCATCTTGGACTACAACAAAGTCATCATGCCTCACCAAGTTCTTTATGTTTGCTTGAAGCTAAGAAATTACTAGATTTGAAGTTCCAGATTCCATGTCATCGGTAGGAGTCTTAGGAGTTTCTTTCCCCCCTTTTCTTTGTTGAGTACCCAAACCTAATATATACAAACCATAGGAGGGTTTTCACCTCAAAAAAAGTGTACCAAAAATGGTACCATTGCGATCACCTTGTCAAGATGAATCTAATGACTACCTTTGCACACTAGGGTAAAAATTTTGGTACCAAAAAAGTGTATTGATAGAATATACCGTTGCGATCATCTTGCTGAGATGAATTCAACGATTAAAACTGTGCAAGAGGAAAAAATTTTCCTAGACTTTTTTTTTTAATTATTTTTTTTCAAAAAAGAGTTTTGAGCAATACTACATTGAAGAAAAAAATTAATTCTTCTCAGATTACAAGTTATGTTTTTTCACTTTCACCACTCCTAGAAGCCATGCCTCTCCAGATAAAAAAAATGCTATAGGAAACTTGCCCAAATCAAAGCTCTGATACCACTTGTAATGAAATTACTTAATATTCACACAATGATTTTATATTATGCATAATAAGTAAATATGAGAGATCATATAGTGATAATTGATAGCAGATTATAATACTGGATAATATAACAAACTCACTTTAAGGGGGCAACCTCCACATCAATGCACTAATAACAAAATACTTAACATAATAAATAAAGACTAACCACTAACTCCTATATATAGTCTACGTAGCCAAGGTTATTCCATAGGCTAACCTATCTAAGAACATAGAGAAATGTAACAAGTAAATAAAAGAGGTATGTAAGCCACAAGTCAACCACACATATCCCTATACACACCAATGGTTAAGGGCATAATAATACAAACAAGCCCTTTACAAAATTTGAGGATTATGAGAATAGAGGCCAAGGAAAGGATGTGTGTGTTAGTAGCACACAGATCCCAAGGCATCCCACGTGAGAATTTCCACCCCATGCTATGTATATTTAGTTGTCACGGTATTGTAGTAAGCATTTTTACATTGACCTATATGTTTTGTCATCCTGTGCATACCTTTGTTGACTACTATGGTAGTGTAGTATTGGATTATTTTATGTATTTTAGGTGAGAATATAGGGGTATATTATGAATGTAGTATTTTAGATATCATTTTATTAAAAAGATTAAACAATTTTCTAATTTTATAGTCTCTTAGTTTTAGTTTTTAGTGTTAGTCAGACCTACGAGATCATTTATTTTTTTGTAATGAGGAGGCTTACTCAGGCAGAGAGAATTTTAGCATAGGAATTAGGGCTTTAGTTATTAGGCTCAAGGCTAGTTATGATAAAGGCAAATTTTTGAGGTTCTAACCTAGGGGTTGTCATTTTTCAAAATTTTGTCTAAGTATGGAACCCTTGTACCTTGAGGATTTTGGTCTTATAATTCATCATTGAACTCTTGTTCTGGTTCCAGTCTTTTAAAGTTCTCGCACTATAAGTTGATGAGGAGATTTAAGTTAGGGGGTTAATTGATCAACACCTTTGCCATTGATGTCAAAGGGGGAGAATTGAAGTAGTAAAACATAGCATGATCAAGAACAACATGACAGTACTAAAGTTAGGGGGAACATAACAATAAGGGGGAGAATGATAGGGAACTATACTTATCTTTTCACACAATTTTTTTTAATAGTATAGGTTAAATATTTTGTTCACCTAATGTTAAGATATCTATATGTATTATTAAATCATAGATGTTCATTATTGTTTCCTACACACAAGCATATTCAGTGCATGTGGAGGCTAGAAGCTATATTATAAACTAAATCTATCCAAATATCAAAAAAATGACAACAATTTATTGCTAGGATTTTAAAGAGTTGTTTACTTTCACAGGTATCTTGTTTCATTATTTGATACCTTTAGACCTTGCTTCCTTCTTTTCATATCTAGGAGTTCTATAGAAGTTAGAATAATCTAGCATCTAGAAAACATATAGGACAAGAAATTATATTTTAACTAAACAAGTAAGAAAACTAAGAAGAATGATTGAACCTAAATTTAAATACACATCAATTCAACATTTAACATCTTAGGTTTTGTATACAATGTACCAATAGAATAATGATGATTACATTAAAAAATATATCAGTAAAACAAGAGTGAATAAACACACTTATACTCAAATATTTATTACATTCAATAATAAATTACAACATACATATGACCAAAGTTTAGGTGACAAGCTAACAAGTTAAGGTGACAGGCTAGTTAAGGTGACAAAACATCATCATAATCATCTACATTGCTAGCAAGATCAGAATCCTAATCACTCGTGTTTGTATCTACTTGATTTTATTCCTCATCCTCATCTATGAAATGCAATACATTCTCTCTCCCAATCTCTTCATTGGTAATCAAAATCTCTTATTCAAACACTCCATCATCATCTTCATCCACTTCTTCGAATGTTTCTTGTAAATTAACATATTGTCCATCAGGCATTATATAAAAAACTTCAATGATTTTTCATTTTGAATGAGACTCTATTTGAATGACATACGACCATAATGGTCTTATTACATCATGAATTAGAAATGATTGGTTAATTTGAAGAGGGGAAACATACAACTCATTTGTCTGTGATAAAAATTATCATGTATTTGTGCATACAAATCCATACTCATAAAATTATACTATGGATGGTCGGATCCACTTAAATTTTAATAATATAGGACTATTTTCACCAAAATCCACTTGAATAATTTCTTGGATTAATTTAACATAAAATTTCTTCTCAATTTCATGAAGAAATTCAGCACTAACAACACAATCACAATTTATCTTTCCTTTGTCTTTTTCTTCCACTCTTAAATGACTACCATAGGCCCAAATTCCAATAAAATGCATAGCTCATAAATGTATAGATTTTGAAATCTCACTTTCCTCCATTGTTATATCTTGACCTTTTTCTTTGCATCATTGACTGCATTAACAATCCATTATTCAAAATTTGGAAAAGAATCACTTCTAATCAAATCATGACATCTACACTTTTGATGTCGATGTTGCATCCAAGTTTGATTATATTATTCATATTTTATACATATAATATTAATGTACAAATAATAATATTAATATTATAAATGTGTAAATGCAATTGATTACATAAATTATTATGTAATTTTTTTTACTTATGCTACTTATCAAACGAAGATGTGTTTTGAAGAATATAGGCATGTATCACACTTATTTCTTGATGTGATAGCTTGAAGTGACATGAATTTCATTCTAATACTTCACTTTTAACTCTTTCATCTTCATCATCATTCCATACATGTCGATTGACATTTTAAAATTCCTTCATATATTTCGTGCAAAATCCCATGGCCTTTTGCATTAAATATTCCTTAGACATGCTACCTTTTGGTTTTGCCCTGGTACAATTTTTTTAAAAAAAAACCTTCATATATCATTCTATAGGATACATCCATCTCATTCTTACTGGGCCACAATGCTCTAGTTCATATTCTAGATGTATCAAAAGATGCATAGAAATGTTAAAGATTTTTGGTGGAAATTCGTATTCCAATAGACAAAGGACTTCAACAACCTCCTCCCTCAAACTATAAATGTTCAAAGGATATAATACATGTAAACTCATTCTCTTTAATATAATTCCCAACCTTATAATTTCCAATCTTGGCCCCTTTGCCAAACTTTATATATTTACCATAATAGGTAAAATATTCTTGATTATGACATGAATTTTGGGCTAACTAACATATTTTATTTGTAGGTCATTATTTTGGTCTAACATTTGTGTCTTTCATGTTTTCCCTCAATATTATTGTCATAATAATAATAATTATCTTGGAATTTACCTTTTTTTGAGTGCTACTTGAAAACTACTAACCATGTACTTGCAGGCAGCTCGTCAAAGATTCCTTATGGCTCTTTAAAATCATTTTTGAATTATTTTGTATATAGTTTTAATCTTGTCTTATATATATCTCCTTGTCTTTTATATTTTTGTCTTGCATCTTGTATATACATCACACACCTAATCTTAATCGATTAATTAATCTTTTTTGGCTTGCCTGATTGTATCCTGAGGGATACGGTTGGTGTATGCTCTCCCCCTTACATTTTTATGGTGATTATTGGGGATAAAAAACCATCTATAAACCATTCACTTTTTATTTTTAGGGTCTGGTGATGTGGATTTCATCACCATGCACTAAACCAAACTTCATGTTTCGGTGGACTCTAAAAATTAGGAGATCTATCATTCAACACCAAAGTAGAATTCCCCATAAAGGGTTATATGCAGTGAGGGATATTTAAGATCCAAGATACAAGGTGGTTAGATAACATATTATATATACTTGGGCCCCAATTTATCTTCACATATATAGGGGATTCACCTAGAGATCCCATATAAACCTATCATAGGGACCTTTTAGCCATAACATGCATACTACTATCAGAGTCAATATTAGCTCCTTAGTAGTCATCATATGTAAATGGGGTTGAGAGGGTTCAATTGATTCCATAATGGGTCACTAATCTCTCACCTCACCCATGAATATATTTGATGGTGCAAGTGTCGAGTTACACACCCATCAATTTATTAATCATAGGTTTTGTGGCTTGCATGCTTGGGTTTGTGTTGTGCTAAACTAGTGTTGTTTGTGAGTTGAGTCAATTTTTACCTAAACCTATACATGCATATATAGGTATTTGCATCACCATTTTTGTAAATCCTATCATCCTTGTTTACATATCAACCTATCATATTGTACATCCTTTCCATCATCCCCTTGTACATACTGTCTTTGTATATTCTTCTTATTTTCCTATCCCACCTCCTATCTTAGCCTAGTCATACCCACTCATCATTGGTCATACCCCATCACCACCTTGTCTTAATATCCTTCTAGTCTAACCATATCCACCCATCCTTGGTCATCACCCCATCACTCATATATCCTCCTCATCATCGTGTACATCCTTGTCTTACCTCCTTGTCCATATCTTTATTCTTTTATACATCTTTCTAGTCACATTCTATCCTAGTCTTACTCATCATTGGTCATAACCCTTACCTATCCTAATCACATCTTATCTCACCATACACATCTTATCCTAAGTCTATACCCCATCAGTTATCTTGACCTCACCTTCATCACCCATCTAGTCTACTCCTATCCTATCCTAGTTGGCTCTTTCGATCATATATAGTCCAATTCATCCCCATCTCATTTTACGTTACCCTTTCATCATTTCATCATCACCTATCATCATACTTGTACTTATCCCATTATCCTATCACCTTCATCACATAATCATACCCCATCCCATCTTGAAAAAATTAGTCTAAGGTTTTGAGCTAGTCTTATCCATCCTTATCATCCTATCATCCTAGTCCACTATCATTCATCATTTACTCAGTTCTCATACCCTAGTCAATATTATTCTAGCATCTTATCACTTTTTTAGCATCAATCTAGCAAACCCATCAATCTTCAATCTAGTCATCTTACCTATTCATAGCTAGCACCCATCATATCGTCCTCTTACTAGCTTGAACATAGGCACCCATTACACCCCCTATCTTTTTAATATCTTGACAACTAGTCATTATTGATAGGTCATTATCACCTGTTATACTATCATACCTCTAAATCTTTAATCCATTAGTCTATCTCATCCTCATCATCACCTATCATACTAGCTTAGTCCTTCCAACCTACTTTGTTCAAAAAACCATCTCTAATCCTTAGCCTACCTCCATCATCCATCATCTATCAACCATCACCATGAAGCTAGACCCCACTTTTGTCGACCAATACATATTTTCCAACAAGGATGAGATCCTCTTAAGACCTATTATGATGGGTGTTCCGATTCTCGAAGGTGTTGATCCCCTTCAATTCATTTCACCTCCCATCCAAGCCCCTTCATGTGAGTCCTGTACCAATCCTCCATCCCTTAGTCATAAATTATTGAATGCTCATTCTCATACTAGTAAAGGTAATCCAATCTTGGCTACCTCATCTACTTTCAACCCATCCACCTAATCACATCAACACACATCTAATCACAAGTTCAATGTTTGACATATTAGTCAAAAGGTGAAGTAGGCCCTTATAATCCCCTTCCTATGTCTTTGGAATCACTTTTCCAATAACTTGTTACCACTAACATGATGGTATATTCATCCATATGACATATTGATCCTACTAAGCCTTTGCCATCTAGGTATAAAGATAACCAATATTGTGTATATCACCAAACTTGGGGGCATACCATTAATTGATGCTATGATTTCCAAGACTATGTCCAAAACCTTATCAACCATGGTAGCATAGCAATCGAGGATGAACTAGATGCATCTATATCCCTAGGTGAACTAGAAAAATAATGCCAAGTTTCCATTCCTGATCACAATCAAACCCTTCCCAAGCCACCACTCTCATCTCTGACAAATCCTCAATCAAAGTCAAGTTTACTCCCCATGAGCCTAGTCCTCACATCTCTCATGAATCATTCAATGGCCCTCTCTTTGAATCCATTGTCCCCCTACTGTCTTCCCCTCACCCATCATATAAAAAACCCCCTACTACGAGGTAAATCATGGACAATGAATCTTATGCTAGAAACATTACCTCTCATACACCAAATTCAACATTGGATCCAACACAAATATTAATCGCATCAGGATCATGTTCTACACTAGTGTCTAAATTAGATTCATCATCATCCCTTATTGATACTCATAATGCCTTTCCTTTTGAAAACACTTCTAATATGAATGAAAAATAGTCACCAAACATATATCTTATCCCAATCTAGATGATGAAGTCATAATAGAGTTCTTACAAACATTATTTGTTGAAGATAGGCTGAGTGAATCTGATCTTAATTTGGATGCATATACTACAACTAGACCTAGTGATCCTTTTGTTGATCTTGAGGAGATTTTCTTTGATGTCAAAATTGGGTCTCTTAGGAACCCCTATGAATACCATGCTACCCAATCACCACTCATTGACCTCATCATACCATCTTCATCACCTTCATCTAACATATACCCCTTTCTTCCTATCAATTATCATTTGATCACTTCCCTCCATAGGGATGAATACAAAGATAAATAGTTGGAACCCTCCATGAGAAATATAATAAGTGCCCCAAATATAAATATCCAAGACCATATTCAAAATTTCAATCATAATCCAATCATATTTGATCCCATAAATCAAAGGCAAGAGAAGTCAAATCATAGACCTAATCCACAAGTTCCTTCTTGTATTGAAGCCCAAAATTAGGCACTAGGGGACTGTCAAAATCAAAATAATCATAATCTATCAAGTCAAAAAATAATTTCCCCTAGTGAAGCCAAAAATTAGGTACCAGGGGGAAGTCAAAGTCAAATCCAACAAAAAAATTCAAATCATGTCAAAAGCACTATCAATATGGCTAATACTCTAAATAATCAGATCAAAGATAAATCACAAATTCAAAGTGTCTTGGATCTCTTAAAATCTTTTATCACATAACACCAATCAAATGAGGCAAGTCTAACATCTCCAACAATGTGTGTGACTGCTAGTCCTAATTCCCAATCGCTCATTACACCATCCTATCATGATCATATCATCCATTCTAGTCCATTACTCCCCCATCAGAATCATTATCTAATGTAATCCATGCCTCACATCACCTTTCTGGGCAACATCATCTCTTGTAGGGGTGACAAAGATACCTGGTATAGATATCTAGATGGGTCTCAATCAAGTGTCAATGAAGGTCATACGGACCCCCATACATCCAACAATAGTAAAAAAATGGTCTTGAAATCACACATCTCTAGAATAGGTGTTGGTTAAAAATTTATCTAGTATCAACACTCCTGCATCTTGTACCCATAACTAATAAATCAAGATTCCCAAATTTTAAAAAAAAAAAAAAAATCATCTAATGGTGAAAACTAGTCTTATAGTACCTTGGGTAAGTACCATGATGAATAATGGTTTCCAGTGTCATGGTAAAATAATCTATCATCATTATTGTACCTTAACCCTTGGGGCCAAGTCCATCCACATAATCCCATTATATCCCTTTGTCCATTGTCCATTGTCTACCATCTTATTTTTGCATCCCTTGTCAATCCCCTCCATAGCATATCCCTCTCATCCATCCCTTGGTCCATTGTTCCTACTCATCATCTGCCATCCAATCTTCCATCCTATATTTTCATTCCTTCTTATTATGGCCTTTGTAAGGAAGTGGAAGGTGTCCAGAGAAATGTTTTAGAATCATCTTGGCATATCCTCCAATGGGCACTCAGGTAACCAAAGATTTGGATCTTTCATAATGTGGTCATTAGTGATCCCTCATCTATTCTTCCTTGGTCCTCATCCCCTTTTTTTGAACCACCATCATCCTTTTATCATACCATTCATCATTACATCCATCCTTATCTTAGCTTCTAGGCTTGGTATTCCCTTTGCTAGTAACCCCCTTTCTATAGTGTATATACATATTCTAAAAATCCATAAAAATTAAAATATGTCAAAACCCCTAAAAATCATAAAAATTGAAAAAATCCAAAAATAGTCCATTGTGTCTTGTCTTCTGTATAAATCCCACCATTATATCCATTTTATCATCCTACACAATATCCATCTTCTATCCTCCATCCTTCTCATATCCTCCCAATCTCATCCTTGGACACTATGTTTCATCTTGAAATCCAATCCTAAGTGGTCACCCATCTCTCCAATATCATCCATTTTTATTAAGTATTATCAACATGCATAGCCTTATCAAGATTTTAATCTAGCACCCATCACTTCCTATTAGTGCCTTGTCATAGCTAGCACCCATTCAATCACTACTTTGCTAATGTGATAGGTATTTTATCCCATCATTGCCTCTTCATACCTAACACCCATCCAATCATTAATTTGCTAGTATGAAAGGTATTTGATCTCATCATTTTCCTTATCATTACCTCTTCATACCTAGCACACATCCAATCATTACTTTGATAGTATGAACAATATTTGATCTCACCATCTCTTGGTCTCCTTTCTAGATTAAACTCTTGTTAGGTTTTGTCTTTTGGTAATCCTTGGTCATCACATCTCTTTACATGTCCTCCTTTAACCACTTTTAGATTGGATATCTAGGTTAAAATAGTATCCAAAAACTTCCTCCCCAAACATCACACCTCATCCAATTTATACAAGTCCTAATGCTAATCATGATCATCCTATTATAATCCAAATATATCCTAAGTCCCCTATCACATCATGATCATCCTAGTCTAGTTCATCACCCCATCCCTCATCCCATCATTAGGCAAGACACAATGACACTACATGTATATATTTGTGTGTGTGTTACCTTAGTGCTTTATGTTGTGTGACTATTTTATATCATGTATATATCTTATTTGTCTTATGTTTTATCTTGCATCATGTCTCTTTTTGTCTATTAGGCAATGAAAAAGGATGCTATGGGGAAACCAAAGCTACAATAATGCTTATAAGTACCCTTGATGATGCAGAGTTCACTATTTGCCCATACACTTTGGCACAATGTCCTCTTGATCATACTTATATCATGGGGCATACTACCAAGTGCTATATTTGTCAGATTACTTAAACTATGATGAGCTTTATGACAATTGTGATGGATTGATCATCCACATCCCCATCATATATCCAATTATTTAAATTCGTCCAATATTTTATCACCAACCTAACCACACATAATTTATCCTCATCCAACCTCTATTTAATCACTAAAAAACTTAATTATCCCCATCAACATCATCCTCTGATAACTCATCATCATCATCATCATCATCATCATCATCATAATCATCATCATCATCATCATCATCATCATCATCATCATCATCATCATCATCATCATCATCATCTAATAATCACTCATTATCCTTCAACCCCGAGTTAGAAATACATCAGCTTGAGTTTTTTTTAGACTATGTAGGTAGCACTTGGCCACTTTTCTATGCCCAAGGATAGCCCCACCACTCTAATCATCATCCCCATTCTTTTGGTCACTCGATCATATCATTTCTTCTCTATCATCAATAACATCATATTGATCAATTTAGCTTTGAGCTACACCCATCATTAATATCATCAAATCATTATTTTATCCTAGCCTATAGCTCTCCCTTGCATGCATCTTTATTTGGGATACATTTAATGCTTGCATCCTTTAATCCTATCATCCTCACGTTATGGTTGATTCCCCCTTGGGATGTGTTGAAAACCATGATACAATAATCTCTACTTCTTGAGCATATGTTTTTGCTAGGGGCATCATCAATTTATAGCTCATTATTCAAGTCAAATCTTTCTTATTCATCATCTATCTCACATCTAGCATCTCATTCCCTTATCTGTCCATCGTATCCCACCCCTCATTTATTTTTTTGAGTGGTCAAACATCTCATTCTTCCCCACATGTCCCCTCGAGGGGGCATCATAAGCATCATGGTCACTAGCATCATCTACTAACATTCATATATGACATGGTTTTTATTTGAAATATCATTACTCCTTCCACTTTGATCCAATCTCAATGCCCTTTCAAAGAGGGGAAAAATGTATGCACCTAAATTCACTTGTCTATATTATTGTCACTAATATTCCTATTAGTTGACACTAATTATGCTTAACAAATTTATTTTAATTAATCTCATCCTAATATCCCCCTTTCTAATTATCTATCTAATATCCCCCATCATCACTTTTTCATTTGATAGCCTTATTCCATTCCCACCTCATCATTAATTCTTATAAACATCCCCATTATCCCATCCTAATCCTACTTACAATATTATTTAAAATTTTAAATTCCCAATGACCCACCTACTAGCCATCATATTGTCCATAATCAAGCCATCATACTGTCCAAAATCTAAGTCATGGTAATCAATCCAATATCTATCTAATCCTTTTATATTTTTATCCATTTGATCATGGTTTAGATCATTTAGCTTTATAGTCATAATTCTATTTTAAATGGTTTTCTCATCTATCTGCATTAGGTCTTAATGGCTTTAGACTTTACCTAGTCGTTTGAAGTTTGAGTGATTAAATTAGATAGTTTAATCCATAATCTCAAATTTTATATTATAGGTATGCATGGAAAAAATAGGACAAGCACTGATAGTGGAATCCAATCCAAATAGACCAAATTATCCCACCATAATACATACTCATGCATTTGAGTTTGACAGAATTCTTGTAAGAAATTGGGATACTAAAAATGTAGAATCTTAAGCTGAACTAGTAGAGGAATATTTGGAAGTACAAGTTAAACATAACAATCTACCTTTAACATTTAATTTTTCATTACAATTCTGAATTATGGCTCAACTTGGAATTCCATGTGGACCTAATATCAATAATGGGAAAACTATAGGCCCAACCATATCAAATCAAACTTCCTTAGTTCCCATTACTTTTGGTGAGCTTATTGCTATATGAGGCATGGGAAGAAGTTCTAGTAGTTGTGCTACTAGGGGAGGATCAAGAAATGATGTTAGATGTGTTAGTGGACCTCCACCACAAGGTTTAGGTGGAACTGGAAGAATTACATAATAGGGTCCACTACAACCACCAAGTGCATCTATGATGACTATGATATGATGCTTCATCTTCCCAAATATGAAGGAGTCAAAAATTTTACATTGCACATTCATAAGTGTGAACTCATTTAGCGAGCATGGGGTACCACTTCTTGAAAATGAAAGCTACTCAGTTTGACACTAATTTATTGGATTGTAGGAATAAATGGCACCATAAATTCTCTCCTTATAAAGTAGTTGTGAGATATGATATATTAAAAGTTACATTCCTTTAAGAGTTTGACATTGCTGAGTTTGAGTAGCAAAGCATTGCTACCTTAATGGACATAAAACAAGAGCTCAATAAGAATGTGTGTGAATATGATGCACATTTAAAAATGTTTATTTCAAAACTATCATTTGATATTAATCTAACACAACATGCTCAATGTTTTGTGGGAGGGTTGTTTCTTCCATTTCATATAGCTCTATCCCAAAAGACTTTTATCGATCTGCATGAGGCATTGGAAGCTAATCTCTATACCAAAGCTATGGGAAGTATAGATATAGGGACCAACCCATTTATGGAGGCTCATATTATTGCTATTGCCTCTCAGTTGAATAAGATAACAACCAATAATGGTCATGACACATGCAGTGATGTATGGTATGTTGACTACAAAGTAAAGGGCCATAACAAGAATGATTTCCCATGAAGGAATGTTTGCACCGTAACAAAATAGTATTGTGAGATCTTACTAGATGTTAATGATATAATGAGTTGTCCCTTGATCTAAAATGCTACCCAGGATAAAGTGTCACTATACTTTAAAATATGTGATTCATACATGAATGATACTGATGACTAGAAAATCATCAATGAGATCTATGAAGCACGCACAAGACAAACTCAACAAAGTGTCCCTTGATCTAGAAAGATGTGGTAATGGGCATGGGGGTGGTTGTTTTCCACCCAAGACCTATTTCAAGTGTGGATCTTTTGACCACTATCAACGTGATTACTTGGTTTACCTAACTTGTGCCTTTTGTAAGAATGAGCATGTATGGAAGAATGTCATGACTTATATATGGCTATCACTAAAGATCATAATGAGAATGGCATTAGAATGATTCATGTTACCAAAACTCTAAGTACTACATGGATACTATACCCTACCACCCCACCAATAGGATCTAAATAAATATTATGATAGGAAATGGTGTTCATTCCCAACCAGTTTTAGTTCAACCTACATAGAAGGTTCAATGTGAAGAACCACATATTCAACACTACCATGATGATCAAAAATATAAAGAGGTATTTCATGACACAATGGCCCTAGTATGTGAATTACAAGGTGAAATTGAGTTTTTGAAGAATAAGGATGCAACCATGCACACTGAGATGTAAAGAGAAACTATCTCAATAGAATGTGGCCAAGATTAATTTTGAGAGCTATGCAAACTACATCTTAGTTAAAATATCATTCCCATCTTGAAGAACTAGTTATGATAACAAAAAACCAAGATTCCTGCAGATCTTCATTTGAACCATGCACACTAATAAGAAGTGTATGTCCAATCAAATAATGTGACAAGGAGATCATTGTGAATGCATCTATTGATGGGTGGATGATCTAAGATATACTCATGGATACTAATGTGGAAGTTAATGTTCTCATGAAGGATGCCCAGAGGAATATGGGGAGCTCCACTTTACAACCTTCCCCACATGTTCTATTTATGGCCAACAATACTCAAGTAGTTCCTATAGTAGCTCTTAAGGATTCCACCATTAACATTGTGGGTATCCCTTTCAAAGGTGATTTTGAAGTAATTGAATTGGCCAAAGTTGATGATTTTCTAGTTCTATTGGGTTGACCATGGTTTTATGCCAATAATACTTACTTATTTTTTAATAATCACTACATCAACTTTGAGAATGACACCCAAAGCACTCCTCTCACTAATGATCAAGGCCCCCATTTTATATAAATAATTAATGCTGACGAGGAACTCAATGACATTTGTAACATCATGACACAAGGAAATGAACATGTAGATCATACTCTTGATGGTATGCTTCAATGGGGAGACGCACAGTCCATATCTGATAACACTAGAATAGTGAGAAAAATAATGTGGAATGCACATGAGATTACACTAAATCACAAGAGGAATTACCTTAATCTTACATTTTTTATTATTTGCATGCGATAGTAGGGTTTGATAAAATGTAAAAATACATGAAATGTTACATGATAATTGTTTGAATAATTTCCTTAAATATTAAAATTTAGTTTAGGGAATGCATTTATTTTAGGGTTTTGCACAAATTTTTTTTGAAAAATAAATAAAACATGTAATAAAATTTTAGGTTATTTAAGCAAACATAATTTCTAAAATCTATTCAGTCTGAAGAAATTATTTATTATTGAAAATTTGGTTTGTAAATGGGTTGTTAGGATGAACCATGGTTATTTCATACAAAATTTATCTTAAGAGGTACAAAATTTATCATAGGGTTCATAAAATATATCATAGGGTTTACATAATATATCTTAAGGTTTATATAATTTATCCTAGGTTTCTTTCCTATAATTTTAAAATTTTACTTCCAAGGGTTTACATACGTTTCATCAAATTTAGATTAAAAATATACATACCCATGAGTTTGGATATTTCAAAGGCTCCACATAATCTTCCTCTTCTTCTTACCTTGCTCACACTGAAGGTCTTGGTTGCACTAGAGGTTTGACTTTTCCTCCCTGACTTTATTTTTATGCCATTGTTTTTCACTTCTCTCATCTTCCCCTTTCTCCTTCATTTTACCTTTCCATTTCTTATCTCCATTTCATTATTGTATCCCCTCCTATCATTCCCACTATTTTTTCTCCTCCCATCACCATTGAGAAATGGAAGCAATTCTAGTTTTTATTTTTTAATTTTGGGGTCAATGTGATAAAAAAATGGTGTGAGTTTTATGAGTTTTGCACCATCTTCTCATCACTTCCTATTTTTTAGTATACTATAAAATATAATATTTATAATATTTATTTGATAAAATAATAATAATAATAATAATAATAATAATAGTTTTGTTATGTAAAATTATAATAACTATATTTATGTATAATTATGATATTTAATAATAAAAATATTATAAATATAATAATAATATATATTTGTAATATTTTAACTATAATTACACATTATATTAATTTTAGTAGTATTTAAAATGTTTTATAAAAAAATGAAAATAAAGGTACTCACAAAAAATAATTACATGTATTTTCAAACATTTGATTGTGCAACATCCTTTTTAAAACATATAGATATATTCAATCTTTAAGTTATTCATTTTGATAATTTTGAATTTCATCCAGTTCTTCATTAATTGGACATTACTTAGATTTGAAGTCAATACTAACTTATCCTTCATCTTCCTATCTATATATCTATCTATTTGTACTTCTCAATAATTATTGTGATATATCCCTATTGGGATATTCATTTCATCACCCATTTATTTATCTATAGTTTCACCAACTTCATCACCTTCACTTTCTTCTACTTCATCAACTTCACTTTTGTGAACTTCATCATCTTCAAAATCAACTTCACTAAGTTGATCATTTTGATCTTCAACTTCAACAACTTGATCATTATTTTCAAGGTCATCTTCATCATTGGATTCATCTTGATCATTTATGCTAACAACATTACTAATTCCTTATGATTCTCATGTTAAACTACCAATTACCTTACCTCTCTATATGTAGATAAAATAAGACCTACATAAACAGAGTTACAATAAAGGTTAATACCTGATATAGATGTACATATAAAACATTTCACATGAAAAATAAGACCTAAATATAAAAAATGTATGAATGAAAAATGATAATATATACAGATCATTTAAAAAATAATAATACTTGATTAGAATGTTGAAGAAGTAGACATGGACTTTTCCCCTTAGGTAATTATTTATTAAATTCAACTAAATATATGGGTAATGTATTATTTATAATTTTTCCATTGGTATACCGCTAAAAATATGAGTTATATTACAAAAGAGGGTCCCAAGAATGATAGGATGTAGTCATAAATCCCATAAGTAAGGGGTAGTACTTATAATCTTATGATGACAAGTGTTATGAATGTTTTCACCAAGAGATGCCCACATCCCCCTCTCCATCTACTCATACATGTCATGTCCAATGTATTTCAAATGCAATGATAAAAGGAATGCTATCTAAATGTTTGTTTTCTTCTAGAATGATTAATAGAATGCAATTATAATCAATACTACATTCTATTTTATATTTCCTTAGATCCTAATATTCATTTCTCTACATGTTTGAATTTATTTAAGTCCTAAATGCACTAATATCCATGTGTATTTATATAGAACTTGAATTAAAATTAAGAGTTTACTCACTTGAAAACCAATATCAAATAAGTAAAAAGTTTGAGAAGATGGGACCACTAACCCCTAGGTGAACCTAATGGATTAAAAGGGCTCACACCCTCATAAAAATTTATTATGTGTTTCTAAGGAAACCATAAAAAATATAGGAAAATAATAAATGGTAGAGAGAGAGAAAGAGGGAGGGGGATGTAGTAAAAAAGACCAAATAGATCAAGAACCACTAAACCTTAATCTGGAACAATAATTGACAAAATAAGTTTATACTTAGAAATCCATGGCAACAAAATATGAAGGAAAATATTTCTAGTATGAATGAATATATTAAATTTGATTATCATGGTGATATAGTTACAACTTAGAGGGATTACAACACAAACAATACCATATTTAAAACATCCTAAGGTAAATTGAGTTACATCCCAATATGAGTTTAAGTGTGTACCCAAGCAAAAAATGTCTAATGATAACATCCATATAAACAAGATTGGAAATACAAAATATTTTATTAATTCATCTCCTAGGAAATTTAAAATTAATGATACATATTAGAATGTCACATAGATTAATTTGGAGGATGGAGATTTATTGGATACATATTATAGTAGTGATAAGATCAAGACAAGCATGACTCAATGTATTATTTATTTTAATCCTTTGAATTTGAAGAAGTATGCATAGATTCATCTCATGTTAGGATATATCCCTCGATTATGCCTACAAAATCTAAAGTTTTTTATATGTGTCATGGAATGTCATGTGTGGGGATGGAGGGAGGTGTTATTTGTCCCACAGTTTTCAAAGTAGGTAGTTCTGTGTAGTTTCCAATGATTAACATTTATAATGTGTCAGTCTTCCAAGTGTTGAGACAAGGCCAAGGTTGATTGAAGTGTCAGATCATGATTGAAATAAACAATGTGGACCATTCTATTTAATAGTTCATGTGTTAGAATTACACATGCATGTGGGATAAAGATACAAGATACCCAAATTTACATAGTTGACTGTAGAAGAGGTGAGGAGATCCAACTAGTCATGGAAGGATTGGAGGGATCCAAGAAGATAGATTCAGGTAGTTATGGTGGTGAAACAATGCAATAGCATGCAAAACTAGTCTGTGGAAGTACAAAGGACTTCTACAGGGTCATTAGAATATTATGAAGAGTTGAATCTAGTTTAGAGAAGGGAGGACAGTGGGAAGTGAACGCTGAGTGGTGGATTGGAGGAGTGGGGAGACAGAAGGATGGGAGGTGGAGACATGGGGAATGGAGATAAGGAGGTATGGGAGAAGGGATGTGGGGAGGTTGTGGAAGAGTTAGTGGTTGCAACGTGGTAATGGAAGGATAAGGGGTGGCTATAGATACATAATAAGATGTAGTGGTGATGTGGAGGAGTGAAACTATTGGTGGGTGTGGAGGGGTGGCCGACCAAGGGAGGTGGCAAAATCATGGAAGTTGTTGGTGGGCATGGAGAAGGGTGGAGGGTAGGATGAGTGGTGAAGTAGGTGGTCATGGAGAGGAGAGTGGTGGTCATGGGAAATGGGTAGAGGTGGCTGAGTAGTGGCTTGGCCACTCTAATAATTTGGTTTGTTTGTTTTCATATAATAATGTATTAAATATTATAAGTAACTTATTTATATATAATATTATTATCTTATAAGTGGCATAAGCATGGAAGTTATTGGTGGGTGTGGAGAAGGGTGGAGGGTAGGATGCATGGGGAAGTAGGTTGTCATGGAGAGGAGAGTTGTAGTCCAAGGAAATGGGTAGAGGTGGCCGAGCAGTGACCCAACCACTCTAATATTTTGGTTTGTTTGTTTTCATATAATAATATATTATATATTATAAGTAACTTATTTATAAATAATATTATTATGATATTAATATAATAATATTTTATATATTATATAACTTTTTTATACATAATACACAAATTTATAAAAATTAATCATATATATTACAATACTATTTATAGCTAAAAACATATCATATAATTAAATATATAATCATAATGTAAATTATGTTTATAATTAGTATATATTATTGATATCACATTGATGATTCGAGCCACACATCAAATGTGTAACCTTGATATAATAGAATTAGTTATCATGACATCTATATTGCACCCATGACAATAGAAAATACCCAATCAAAGATGCTGCCACCTTACAAGTTGTAGACCCCTTTCTAATGGGTGTGAGTAATGTCAATTGATTTGCTACTTTGAATCCAACTTGGTGTAAAATATGGGCCATCTAGGGTACATTATCACTTGAAATAACCTATCATTATCCCTCACCATCATCGCCTAACTCACTAAAAAATACTCCTCATTTGCAGATTTGTTCATCATCCTCCCAACATCCCACCACATAGTTGGACACATGGAAGCTACATACAACAGTGAGCAACAATAGTCATTTATTTCATGTGCAAGTTATAGTAATGAATGAGATTGTGTTTCTTCATGTAGCATGGAAATACATTGTATGGAAAGGATGGATACACAATACAAAACATGCAAGCGATGAAATATTTGAAGGTGAGATATGTGGTGATGGTGATGTACAATGACAAGGTATTTCATGTGATATCTAATACCAAAGATCCCATATCATACACGATATCTAGATTCAAGCCAATTATCATATTTACATGACTTAGACATATTGCAATGGGATACATAGCTTGTAACGTTGCAACATCTTTGATTAAATAAATTTTGTTGTTAAGGGTGGATGAGGATGTCATGAATGCTAATTTTATTTTGACAAGACTCCACATCTAATGAATGGCTCAAATCCACACATGACAATGTTATTTATGTGTGGGCAAGACATTGAAAATTGACATGTCAGTTACATCAAAGGAAGCTGGTCACATCTATGATTGATAGTTTTCTATTGCAAAGGATGGATGAAGGCATCACAAGAATTGATTTGATTGCAGTAGGGTTCTATGACTCTGTCTTTATTTGGTGAAATGGAGAAAGGTACAACTTTTAGGATGACCACAAGTGTAGAGAATCTTGTGTAGTTTGTTGGACAAGGGTTCAAATATCCACCAATATCTACAAGCTCTCTCTAAGTATTATGGTGATCGAATCCTCCTCACCCATATATTTTCCATGAGAGGAACAAAGAGTTATACAAAATTAGAGATTGTGTTTTTTGATTTAGTGATTCATTATTCCAAAACTATAATATATAGGCTGTATGTTGTAATTGTCTTATTGTAAAATAATAACATGATTTTTTATTTAATAAGACATAGTTTAGTGGGTGTTTGGATGAATAAAAGGGGGAAATATGTAGGTTACTAGAAGATTGAGTTTCTGAGTTTGAGGCATATCTTTTGAAACATTCATTCTATTGAATCTATATTGGGAATATATTTAATTGTCAGACCTTGTGTTATGAGACATGTTTCTAATTAGTCTGCAATATGCGTCAAGGGCAAACCCTCAAAATGTGTGCTACTCATAGCTCAACATGTGTTTGTGGTGTGACATTGCCAAAATGGAGAGTAGGTGGTTTTAGTCAACATTGTTCCAAAGCCATGTATAGCCCCCATCTTTGATGGATTAGATAGCAATTGCTAAACCACCACACCAAAAGTTGATGTCAAACCATACCATGCCATGTGCCCATGATAATGTTTGTGATTCCTTCCATGTGATAATGTCTATGATTCCTTATGGCATTCCTTACTCCCTTGGGGAAACTATTCGTATATAGGACCAAGGAATGTAGTTAATATTTCAATATAAAAATTAACATAAAGTTGAATTATAAGTGTAGAATTGAAGGGATGATGAGAAGAGAGTTGGAGATTATTAGTGTTCTCTTTCTTCCACTTTAAACCTATATTTAGGTGTTTTGTGTTAGGAGCATGTCATATGAGTTATTTACAATAAAGGATGTGACTTGAGTTCGTATGGCACCTATGGTGCATGGTATGGTGTGATTTGTTTTGTTTTGCATGATTTTCAATTGTCTAGCTCTTTGGTGATGGTTGTTTAGCTCTTTTGTGGTGGATTTTATTGGGGTTGCTTTGGCTACAAGCTTCCTTTATGGCAACTTTGTGTGCTTTTTCTCTTGGTGTGAGCTCTTTTGTAGTAGCATGTGGTAGCTTTCTAATTTGTTAAGACTCTACTTTTTATTTTGGTTCGAATCTCAAGTTTTTTGTGGAGGGGAATGCATATAGACTTTTGGTTATCAAACGTTTCAAATATTTATCTATTGGATATTAAGGGTTTATTTACATTTTTCATAGAGGTTGTAGAACATATTTTCTACGAATTACTGCTTTCATTTCTTTTATAATGTTGTTTAATTCTAACATGCTTGTTAGATGTTTGTTAGGGTTTGATAACATTTTCTTGTGTGAAGATTTTACTTTTACCCTTTATTTATTTATTTATTTTTTTGGTAAAGTTAACCATAATATCATGCTAACCAATTTTTATTGTATAATAAATATTACTTACGATTTTGATTTTTTATAAAAATTAACTTATTTACAGAAAACTAATTTGAAAGAAACCAAATAAAAATATGAAATCAAATAAAAATTTACGTTTAAAAAAGTATTAGTGCTAACTAAAATGGACGAAATAAAAATATATATAATGTAAAGTAAATTTGAAAGAAATAAAAAACGTAGATCATTTCATTTTTTATTTTTAAATTATATTTTTTTAATATGCTAATTTTAGATCACTTCACTTTTAAAAGAAAAGCAAATTATTCTTATAATAGAAGAATACCATTTGAGGATTTAAAACTATAAATTAAAAAGCCGCAGACGATGTGCATGGCTTGTAAAGCCGCAGTTCGCTACAATATATAATCTACTCAGTTGGCTTGTAAGTAGCATCACGTGATTTAAGAAGATGGGAAATGTGCGTAAAGAAAAGGAGGGACAGAAATACTATCCAGTTATGGCTGAACAGTACAGATTGGTGGATGAAATAGGCAGGGGAGGTAGCGCAGTTGTTTACAGCGCAGTCTGCCTGCCTTACAACGAGATCGTGGCCATAAAGTGCCTGGACCTGGACAAGGCCATTGAAGACATCAGCAAAGTGGAGCAGGAAGCACAGACGATGAGGCTCGTCTCCCATCCCAACGTTCTCAGCGCACACTGTGGGTCGCCCGCCCTTTTCTGAGGCAAAGTCAGTGCAGGGAGTAATTAGCAAGATACTTAGGGGCATGATTCCACAATTACCTGATGGCAAATTCTGAAATTCGTTTAAAGAAATGGTGAGCATGTGCCTTGCTCTTGACCCGCGTCAAAGACCTACAACAGAAAAATTACTGAAGCATTCATTCTTCAAGAACCATGCAAAAACACCTAAATACATTGTGGAGCATGTATTGCACGGACTGCAGTCGCTTTCTGGACGGCTCAAGACTTTCAACGATGAAGAATATGGACGCTTTAAATCCAAAGCCCTTGCTGCACAGTTGTTGCCTCTTCAGCCTCCTCATCCAAACAAAAAAGAAGATTATGAGAAGTGGGATTTTGATGTATTTAAAGAATCACATCCATGTATTTGTGCCACTTAATATGTTGCCAGATACAGAAAAATTATTCATCCTTAATAAATGGTGTAAAAGAATCTGAAAGTAGAACCGATTTTTCCCTGTATGATTTAATGTATGGCAGAGTTAATGAGAAGAAATCTGATTTTCTTGAGCTAATATCTGGGAAATACCTAATTCATACGAGAGATTTTAATCACTAGTAAATACTGCACTCAGATATATTCATATGAGGATGTTATGTGTAATTCATACGAGATATCTTAATCACCAGTAGATCCTGCAACTCAGATATATCAGATGGGTGCTTCAAGATTTATTTAAGCTGGGTTTTCAGTTCTTTCATAGCATTTAACATTGTGTTTCGCATGACGGATCTTTGCATTCTTAGTTTTCAAACTAGGATTTCAATGATCACTCGCTCATAAGGACTCTTTGTTAAGTTATTAGTTTGTATTTGTTTAGTTATTCATCTTTAATAATTTTAAGAGTTATGAGTTTTTTTAAAGAGAAGTACCTGCACAGCAGGTAATATTGGAATCGATTTACTATTATTTTTTAATTGAATTATTATTTTTTATAAAGAGAATTTAAATGTTTCTGTGGGATCCCTTGTGTAGAGTTGGTTCCCTCCTTTCCACCTGGTTTTATATGGTTGTGGAGTGTTGTTTGCTGAACTTGAGAAGGATTTTTTCATCCTTATACAGCTAAGGGTCTGTAGGGTCAAGTGAAAGCTTTACACCCTAGTTCGAATTAGCCTCGCATTAAAAATCCACCTGCTGACCTGTCGCCTGATCCCACATTTCCAACCCATATTCGTCGCTCTGACCCTCACTGCCAAATTCATAGAACATCTTATTTACTGGCAAATTTGAAATTAAGGTTTGGAAAGGAGTTTGTTGCATAGAACATCTTAGATACAAACGTGATATATCATGGTATTATCAATTTTGAGTTTTGGGCATGACGAGGATCAAATATATCATGTTTCATATAATTATATCTTCAATAGTAATTTATTTTTATTAGCGAGCAAAAATGTAGGTGATTACCATCTTGTTTATTAATGGAATCAATGTTATGAAAGCTATTGATATACACAAAGTCTCTTTTTGGTAACTAATCTTAGACTTGAGCTGAGTCTGATACTATGCTTGGATATTTGAATTAATGAATCTTTTTTATTTATCCAATTTGAAAGGTCATGATACTCACAACTACTCTTGAGGTTGTGTTTTAAGGGAAGCCAATATACGTCACACACCATATTCTGATACTTATAAAATTGGTTTATGATTATAAAAATAAGTTATCATGTATTCACCTAGTATAAAAACTTAGATCTTTCCATTAATGAGTTGTTTCTTTAAATATATTGTATATTTTAATTTAGTGTGAATGATCAAAGAGTGTACTTGTTATGAATTATTGAGGGAGAATAATTTGTCTCTCTGACTGAATAGTTACACTCTAAAGATTGGCAGAATATTATGTTTGGATTCCAAAAATGTTCTCCACTGTTTGTCCCTACTTAGGCATGGTATAGCCACAATATGGTTTAGTTTTCTAATACAATTATTTTTTTACCTTGAGATTAGTTGTTGAATCCTATAAACAGGTTTTGATGGTTATTTAATGTTCTCACGTTTGTTACAAATCAAATTACATTCCAAAAGCTTTTTTTTTCCAAAATTAAAATTGATTTAAGTTGTAATGCACATCATGACTAATGAGAGAGTATACATTGTAGATGATAAGTATTTAGGGTATTCAACATTTTTTTTTTTTTTAACAAATATTTATTAGAAATAATAATGATATCTTTGTCATTTTAATTATTGGATCTATTAATCTTCGTAGTTATTATCAAATTTTCAACTTTAATAAATTTCATTTTCTCTTTTAACAATAGGTAATAAAACCACATCACAACACTTATTATGTATTGTAAATCTAGACTCACTCATGTGATATATCCTATTTTATATCTTTGAAAACAAATGATATGAAATTATATTTTATTTTATATGAAGTGATGATGGTTAAATTATAAGGATGTTTATTATTTAAGAAATTAAATGTTATAATTATATGTAGGAACTATAGATTATATCTTTATTGTACCATTGAAATTAAAATTTATGAGGATGTTATGTGTATTTCATACTCGATGTTGTATCTTTATGATAATGTATTGTACTTAGAATTTTATGTATGTACTTGAACTTTGTTAGGGATTTTTCTATTTATTTATAAACATAATTATATTTTATAAATGTGACATAAAAATTGATAAAAAATCATGTCGATTTTAAAATTGGGATTTTGAAAGTTGAAAAGGAATGGATGATAAATTTGTTGGGTTGAAATTTGAACATTTGGGTTTATGTTAAAATTTTGACATTTTTTTTTCGTGTGAGAATTTGAACATACATGCGTTAATTTGTCGATCTCCATCATGATCTATTGGGTTCTAATTTTGATGTGTGTTTATTAATTTTGGCATCCATTTATTTCAAAATATTGACATATGTTCTTATCCCACCTTCATTTTCTTTTTTTAAAAAATTGTTTTAACATAAAAAATTCCACATCCTTTATGTATCATGACATCAAAATTTCATCATGAGTTCTATATTTTTAATATACATATATAAATTTTGTAAATTCATTACATTTTTTTGATGAAATAAAGATTATATTATTAATATAAATATATCAATATTTTAAAGACTATCCATAAAAAAGAAGGCAATATGAGAATATGCCACAACACCAAACTAGGTCAGGCCTAGGGAAAAAATACAATAACTATCCCAAACTTAGGAGCAAAAACTAATAAAGTATTAGGCTAAGCCTAGAAAAGCTTTAATACATTTTTAAAAAAATTAAGAAACAATAATAAATAGGCTATTAGAAGAGGGGTATTAATTTGGTGGATCATTCCAACTAGAACCCAACAAATCCTTCCTTCCAGTGACAAAGTCCCAACCAGACCTAGAAGTGTGTTTATCACCATCCTCTTTTATTTCAATATTTTGGTCTGTACGATAAAGTGAAATAGTTAAACCTAACCTGGAAAATCCTTTCTCTAAAATCAATTGTCAGTCATCTTGAGAGCTCCTAGAGAGAGGACTCCATCTATGTTGGCCCACAGGGAATGGAAAGCCTCACTCTTAATCCCACAGAGAGTAAGGAGGTGGATAAGCCCAACCTCCATATGGGGCTATGGGAGGAGATCAACACCGCTATGAAGAATCAATAACATGATTGTGAAAATACTAACAAAAATGACTATAATAAAAACTACCCTACAAAAAACCACTACAAAAAATTCATCACATTACAAATTTATTATTTAAAAATTATTTAAATTCAACATATAAACATTAAATAAAATATGATATAACAATTTCAAATAATATTATTAAACAAAAAATTAATTATGAAACTACATTAATATTATAATCTATTAATATCTCCGCATACATTTTTGTACATACTCCTTAAAAAATAAATAATTTTTGTTAGATCTTATAAATCATGTGTTATTTATAAACCCTACAATATTTATTAGTGACTTAGGCATCCCATCAATGTATAGATGTTCCCTCATAAAACATCTTCCCCATACTCTATCTCATCCTTGATTTGGTTGTAATGTGCATGGAGGCAATATATTTGCATGCTATTTTTCTTATATCTCAACAAAATTTTCCACTCACAAAACTTGTTTATGGGCCCAAAAAAAAGTCAAAAATTAAATGTTTCCCTAAGAAAACATTTATTTCATCCATTTAAAACAAATCCAATCCATGCATGAAGGATGATAATACGAAATGCATGTAATTTCCCCACTGGAAGTCAAATTTGACATAGTTAATATGATTTTATCATTATAAGAGTACTTTCTTCCTCTTGATATGAAGTATTACCATGTACAATTGAATGTCTCTCACTAAGTCAAATCTTGTTTTTCTCCTTATAGGGGGACCACCTAAAATTTAATTAAGGATATTTTAGATATGTATCTATTGGCCAAAATGGATGGGACCTGCAAAAATTTGAAAATCATTTTAATGAGTTGAATTTTTTAGGGAGAAGACTCTATCTATGTTGGTGTAGCCCAAGGTTACAGCTCTGGCCTATTTGGATATACACATTGGATGGACTTAATTTGCAATAATTTTTAAAACAGAAATTAATAGGTTATTGCATACAAATTAAATTGAATATGAAGTAATAGGAGTATATTAAGAATTTGAAGTGTGAATATTAAGATGCGTATTTCAAGAATTAAAAAAAAATAAATTATATTATGAGAAAATGATTTGCATATATAGACATTGCATTTTAGTAAATCTTATATATATTATAATTTTTATTTTTGGAAGAAAAGTATAAAACTTTAAATTATATTTAAAACCACTGTAAATATCATGGATGAGGAAATTTTCTCAATCTTCTTTCTTTTGATTTCCAAACATTTACATATTGACTTTCTTTTATTCTCACAAAGTGCTAAAATGTAAAAGTAGGGTAAATATATTTGTCGTTGAGTGAATATATTCTTGATACAATAGTAAAGGTCAACCCTTGATGATCAATATTGACAATGTCAATTGTTGCTTTATCAAGAGTCATTCCTTGTACTTTATGTATGGTTAGGACTCCATGACATTTTGATAGGTATTTGTCAGTGATTACCTCATCTAATGAGAGGAATCAAAATATGTGAAGGATTGGAAACTATCTCATGGAGGACCAAAGATTTCTTCGAATGCAAAAACTATATACATGGGTAATAAAGGTGGTTTTGAATCTAAATTGTAGTCAATTTGAACAATTTCTCCAACCACTCCATTAACTAAACCTTCTTTCACCCATATATTCAATATTAGCATGATTTTTTATCCTTTACATAGAAGCATGGTTAATTCAAGTTGAGTGTCATTCTAGTTAGATTTATGTATATATTTGCTTTGTTCAACGTTACATATTGCAACTGGAGGGTTTAAGGATTTTAACATTTTCTTATTATGCATTGTTGCCAATATGTTAGTTGCATACAAATGTGTTGAGTTTTTAAAATGTTGTTTTTCTTCTACAGGCATGAATGATGTTATTCTTGACATAAGAATATTCCAGTCTTCCTCTATTGGGACTGCATTTCTGATATTGGTTAGAAAATATCTGAATTATAGCTAGTCTTTTGTGCATCTTTGTTGATGAAAATTTGATTATAATATGACAATTGTATCAAATATTTGCCACAATGTATGACCAAAAGACCTCCCTACATACATTGTAATGTCATTTACAGGTAGAAGCTCTCCCAGGTCTACAACAAATATTATCTAACAACCACCAAAGTATTTATTATATGTAATTCATACCAAAGATCTTAATTACCAGTAGATACTGCAACTCAGATATATCAGATGAGTGCTTCAAGGTTTTTTAAGCTAGGTTTTCATTTCCTTCATAGCATTTAAGACAGTGTTTCACATGACAGATCTTTGCATTCTTAATTTTCAAACTATGATTTCAATGATTTGTTAGAAACTCAAGATAAACAGGAGATAATTTCTCCATTCCTCATGCATGCAGGAAGTTAGCTGTAGTTAAGCAATCAGTTAGTTTAAGTAGTTAACATTCAGTTAGTTAACTGACAGTTAGAGATCAGTTAGTTCAAGTAGTTAACAAATAGTTAGTTAAATTGTTAGAGAAATAGTTTAGTCTCAGTTAGCATGGAGTTAATTTTAGTTAGTTATGCAGTCTATTTTCAGTTATTTTTGGATTCAAATTCTATATAAAGATGCCTTAGGTGCAGCATTGTAAGCAAGGAAAAAGAAGATCAATAAAAATCTCTTTTGCAAAGAATTGCAGTAGCAAGTGGTTCAGTTCTTATTTTCTTGTTTAAGTTGTTTTTTTTTCTGCTCTCTTGATTTCTACAAATTGGTATTAGAGTAGGCAAGAGATCGTGGGAAAAGAGCCAGCAGGTTGGGAGTGCTAAGGAGAAGCACTTGGTTGGGAGAGTAAGCAAAAGCCATGAAGAGAAGAAACATGTAGTCAAAGTGTAGGTTGACAACCCTGATTGACAATGGAAACTCAACCGACATCGGCAAGTGTAGCAGTCGTAGTCCAAAAAGAACCCACAACTGACATCAACAACTCAACTGATGTCAGCACTTTTTACCTGACTGAACTCGATAGACCCACCGATGTTGGTGACTATGGTCTGAAACAACAAACTAGAAAGCTATGCAAACAACCTATCTAGACCATAAGGAGAATTTAGTCACTTTAGCAATTGACATGGCAATGAATAACAGTATTTCTCAGCCTCAAATTCCTATTTTTAATGGTAAAAATTATGGTTTTTGGGCAATTAAGATGAAAACATTGTTTTGCTCACAAGAAGTTTGGGATCTAGTAGAAAGTGGTTTTGTAGAACTGCAGGATGAGGCAGCCCATCTGGCATTAACTCGAGCACAAAAGGATGAGCTTAAGGAGAACAAGAAAAAAGATGCAAAAGCTTTATTTATAATCCAACAGGGATTTGATGAATTAATTTTTTCTAGAGTTGTAGCCACAACGAGATCCAGAGATGCATGGAAAATCTTGGAGAATACCTATAAAGGTAATACAAAGGTAAAAATTGCAAATTGCAATCTCTTAGGCAAAGTTTTGAAAATTTGCAAATGAATGATTCAGAGTCTATAGACCAGTTTATGGGTCAAGTGTTGAATATAGTGAATCAAATTAGATCGAATGGAGAAACAATCACGGATCAGAAGATTATAGAAAAAATACTCAAGAGTTTACCTAGTATATTTGATGCAATAGTTGTAGCTATTGAGGAAACCAAGGATTTGGAATAGTTATCTGTAGAAAAATTAAAGGGTTCTTTGTTAACACATGAATCTAGAATGAATAGGAATAACAACACTTCTCTTGAGAATGCTTTCAAGTCATAGGTATCATTTGGTAGAGGAAGAGGAAGAGGAAGAGCAAGGTCAACTTCAGAGGAAGAGGCAGAGGCAGAACTGGAAGGAACAATCCAGATCAAGGTGAACTCAGAGTTCAAATCTACAGCAGTAGGAGATGTGGCAACAATCACTTCCAGCAAAGTTCACAGAGGTTTGATAAATCTAATATTCAATGTTATTATTGCAAGAAATATGAACATTATGCAAGTGACTGCAGAAGGAAACAAGGATATGTGGACAAGCAGAATGCTAATTACACAAGTGAATCTAGTTTTAATCCAGGTGAATCTAGTTCTAATCCTGGAAGCTTAATTTTTACTTGTAATGTTAGTCAAGAAAAAGCTAGAGATATTTGGTTCTTAGATAGTGGATGCAGTAATCATATGATAGAGAATATTTTTTTTTGCTAGTCTTGATGATTTTGTAAGATCTAAAGTTAAATTAGGAAATGATATCAAAGTGGATGTAATGGGTAAAGGTGTAATAAATGTTTTGGCAAAAAATGGTGAAAGAAGGTTTATACCTGATGTTTATTTTGTACCTGGACTAAATCATAATCTTATGAGTATTGGACAGTTAGTATAGAAAGGTTACAGAGTATCTTTTATGGATAATGTTTGCACAATACTAGACAAGTTTCCAAGTGACAAGTTGATAGGAAAAGTGGAGATGACCAAGAATTAGATGTTCCCTCTTCGAATTCAGTGCATCCAAGGAGAAGAGGAAGCCCACTTGAAAACCATGCAGCTAGACCAATCATGGCTATGGAACTTAAGGTATGGACATTTACATTTTAGAGGTTTGAATTTGTTACAGAAGAAAAATATGGTGAAGGGTTTACCACCAATAAAAAATCTAGAAAGTTCATGTGACAGTTGTATTCTGGCAAAACAACATAGAGAGAGCTTTCCAGTAGGAGCCTCATATAGAGCTAAGGTAATATTGGAGTTAGTCCATAGTGATTTATGTGGACCAATGCAAACTATATCATTAGGAGGTAGTACTTATTTTCTAACCTTCATTGATGACTTTAGCAGAAAGACGTGGATATATTTTCTCAAAAATAAGTCTGAAGCCTTTTGAAAGTTTAAAGAATTCAAGGCAATGGTTGAAAAGTAGAGTGGCCGTTATATCAAGGTACTTAGATCAGATAGAGGAGGTGAATATATGTCTAATCAATTTCAAGATTTTTGCAAGTATCATGGCATTAAAAGGCAATTGACTACAAGGTACACACCACAGTAGAATGGTGTAGCAGAAAGAAAGAATAGAACAATCATAGAGATGGCTAGAAGCATGTTGAAGGCCAAACACTTGTCAAATGAATATTGAGCAAAACCAGTAGCATGTGCAGTGTATATTCTGAATAGAAGCCCAACAAAGAGTGTCAGAGATCGAATTCCACAAGAAGCATGGAGTGGTAAGAAACATAGTGTACATCATTTCAGAATTTTTGGTTGTATTGCATATTCTCTTATACCATCTAAATTGAGAAAAAAACTTGATGATAGAGGTGAGAAATGCATTTTTATTGGCTATAGTGAAGAATCAAAGGCTTATAAGTTGTATAACCCTATTTCAAAGCAAGTGATTATTAGCAAAGATGTTGAATTTAAGGGAGAAGAAGCATGGGATGGTAGCACCATCACAATTGGAGCACCAATTCCACAAATTGAAGAAGAATCCGAAGAATAAAATTTGTAAGGAGATCAATCTTCTCCACAAGCAGGGACAAGCACTCCAATAATAACACCTACGAGGTTTGAAAAGGGTGAATCATCTAGTCATGCATGTCACCCTACTCCGAATTCACAAGTGATGAATCAGATCCAACTCTTGCTACTTTAAGATCAAGATTGAAAGGTAAGAAAATGAGAAATTTGAATGAGATTTATAGTCAAGAAGAACATAAGTTAGATTTGGTTTCAAATTTTTCTCTTTTCACTCATGGTCCTATGTATTATGAAGAAGCAGTTAATGAGGAACATTAGATAAAAGCAATGGATGAAGAAATAAATGCTATTGAAAGAAATCAAACATGGGATCTAACTAATCTACCTGAAGGTAAGGATTGTATAGGAGTCAAATGGGTTTATAAGACTAAATTTAATGCAGATGGAAATGTTGAAAACCACAAGGCAAGGTTAGTAACAAAAGGTTTTGCATAAGAACAAGGAATTGATTATAATGAAACATTTGCTCCAGTTGCTAGACTGGATACTGTTAGAATGGTTTTATCAATAACTGATCAAAATAATTGGTATGTATATCAAATGGATTTAAAATCAGCTTTCTTGAATGGTTTTTTAGATGAAGAAGTGTATATGAAACATCTCACAGGTTATGAAGTGCAAGGACATGAAGAAAAAGTCTATAGATTGAAGAAGGCCCTTTATGGTCTCAAGCAAGCACCAAGAGCATGGTATAGCAGGATTGATTCATATATGACAAACAATGGATTCAATAGAAGCAATAGTGAGCCTACTTTGTACATAAAAATCAACAAAGAAGGTCAGATTTTAATTGTGTGTTTATATGTTGATGATTTGATTTTTACTGAAAATTTGTTTGTAGACACTTTTAAATCAGCAATGAAGAAAGAATTTGAAATGACAGATTTGAGATTAATGAAGTATTTTTTGAGAATAGAAGTTGTAAAATCAGAGAAGAAAATATTTATTTGTCAAACAAAATATGCAAAAGATGTGTTGAGAAGATTTAAGATGCTGAATTGTAAACCAGCACCTACACCAGTTGCTACAGGGACCAAACTTAGCAAAGAAGATCAAGGATCTAATGTTGATTCTACAACATTCAAAGATTAGTTGGCAGTTTGATGTATATTACAGCTACTAGACCAGACATCATGTATGGGGTTAGTTTAATCTCAAGATTCATGGAGTCACCAAAAGACTCACATTGGCAAGTTGAAAAAAGGATATTGAGATATGTGGCAGGAACTACAGAATATGGAATTTTATATTCCACAACTAATGATTTTAGTTTGATTGGTTTTACTGATAGTGATTTTGTAGGTAGCGTTGATGACAGGAAGAGTACTTTTGGACATGCCTTTTTTTTAGGCATAGGTGTGGTCACATGGGCATCCAAAAAACAACCTATAGTGACACTTTCATCAGCTAAAGCAGAGTTTGTAGCAGCCACATCAGCAGCATGTCAAGCAACTTGGATGAGGAGAATATTGAAAGATTTATTACAAGCACAGAAAAAGTCTACACCAATGTTTTGTGACAACAAATCAGCAATCACATTATCAAAAAATCATGTTTTTCACAAGAGGAGCAAGCACATTGACACAAGATTTCACTTTATCAGAGAGTTAGTGAACAATGGAGAAATCCATCTGGAATTTTGCAGATCTGAAGATCAATTCGCAGATATATTCACAAAGGCATTAGCAAAGGAGACCTTTGATTATTTAAGACAAAATTTAGGCATTGTAAATGTTGAAGTTGTTAGTGGTAGAAATTAAGGGGAAGTGTTAGAAACTCAAGATGAACAGGAGATAATTTCTCCACTCCTCATGCATGCAAGCAGTTAGCTGCAGTTAAACAATCAGTTAGTTTAAGTAGTTAACATTTAGTTAGTTAACTGACAGTTAGAGATCAGTTAGTTCAAGTAGTGAACAAACAATTAGTTAAACTGTTAGAGAAGCAGTTTAGTCTCAGTTAGCATGGAGTTAATTTTAGTTAGTTATGCAGTCTATTTTCAGTTATTTTTGGATTCAAATTCTATATAAAGATGCCTTGGGCGCAGCATTGTAAACAAGAAAAAAGAAGATCAATAAAAATCTCTTTTGCAAAGAATTGCAGTAGCAAGTGGTTCAGTTCTTATTTTCTTGTTTAAGTTTTTTTTTTCTTCTGCTCTCTTGATTTCTACATGATTACTCGCTCATAAGGAGTGTGTTTGTTAAGTTATTAGTTTGTATTTGTTTAGTTATTCATGTTTAATACATTTAAGAATTATGAGTTTTTTTAAAAGAGAATATTATTAGTACCTGCGCAGCAGGTAATATTGGAATCCATTTATTATTATTATTATTAATTGAAATCTGTGCAGTTAATAGAAACAATCTATTTTTCTATTTGAACATTAGTAGGGAATAAAATGTCATAAAAAAATTAGAAATAATTTTATTTTTTTAAAAAAATAATTGATTAAAAGTTTTGGATAAGACTGGTTTTTTACGGAATTGAAACATTTTTCGATTAAAAAACTGAGAAAAATAAATATCTTTATTTCTAATGTTTTCCCTGCTTGTACAGGGACATCATCCACTATGTGCGCATTAATGGCAGCACGATGGAGGGCTCAGAGTAGCAATCGGTGAGTTTATTGTGAAAGATGGAGATATTAGGGCAGCGAGTGCAGCAGATACAGGAGCGTGATGCGAGGAACATTTTCTTTATCAAACCTTCAGCTGATGCAGCTAATTACATGCAAAAACTCATACGTTGTTTTTCTTTTAGATGTTTTCAATTGTTTAATTGGTTTACATTGATCTGAAAAAACATATTTTATTTCTTTAACTATTTTGCATCTACAATATTCACGATATTTAGTATTTACATAAAGTGGCGAGCAATTTGATGAGTCATAACTGGCAACGAAAAGAACGTGACATATTCCTATATTTGTTAATTTGTGCATGAGCATGGTCTTTTAGAACCTTGTTATAAGCATCAATCTGTCAGTTTTTTTCCAACAAGACCCTTTTATCTTGTAAATCTTTTATCTCATATTTACAAGGATTTTGATTTGAGTAAAGATTATCTGAGAGCTTTTGTAATTTATTATATGAGGTTGTGCTTATATGACACCGTTAACTTTCAGAAGCTAATGGTTTTAAAAAAATCGTTAATTGTTTAGTTTAGAACTCTTCCACTACGTGTTGTAAATGAGAGGCGTGTTTTTCTTTGCGGTTGATTAATGGATATTATTCTTTCTGGTCAGGGAAAAGGGTGTGGAGGCTATGTATCTCCTTGTAGAAAATGAAGCTGAAATTAAAAGATAAAAAACAATGAATGAAGCAGAATACTTGTTCATAAAATAAATGGAAAAACAAATCAAACTTGTTCCAATTCCCATACTTCCATCACAAATCTCCGAGGAAAGGTCTATGCAGCGAAGATAACATTAAAAAATAATGATTTTCTACATTATATCATACAAAGAATTTAGGATTGCTTTGACTTCCAATAACTTGTGTTTCTTTACCTCTGTAGAGTTTTATTTTCATATAATAAAAAGGTATAAAACATCTTATTTACTGACAAATTTGAAATTAAGGTTTGGCAAGGAATTTATTGTTAGTTGAGATACAAATGTGATATACCATGGTATTAACAATATTGATTTTTGGGCATGATGAGGATCAAATATATCATGTTTCATATGCTTATATCTTTAATAATAATTTATTTTCATTAGTGAGCAAAACTGTAGATGGATTACCATCTTGTTTGTTAATAGATTCAAAGTTATGAAGGCTACTGATTGATATATAAAGTCTCTTATTGGTAACTAATCTTAGGCTTGAACTGAGTCTTGATACTATGCTTGTATAATTGAATATTTGAATTAATGAATTTTTTTTATTTCTCCAATTTGAAAGGTCATGATACTCGGAACTATTCTTATGTTGTGTTTTATGGGAAGACAATGTACGTCACACACCATATTGTGATATTTATAAAATTGGTTTATGATTATGAAAACAAGTTATTGTGTGCTTCCGCCAATATAAAAACTTAGATCTTTCCATTAATGAGTTGTTTATTTAAATACATTGTATATTTTAATTTGACTTTTCTAGGTGAATGATCAAAGAGTGTACTTGTTATGAAATATTGAGGGAGAATAATTTCTCTGTATGACTGAATAGACAGTTTAGAATAATGCTATAAAGATCGGTAGAATATCCTGTTTCGACTCCAAAAATATTCTCCATTGTTTGTCCCTACTTAGGAATGCCATAGCCACAATATGGTTCAGTTTACTAATGTAATTATTGTTTACATTGCAATTAGTTGTTGAATTGTATAATCAAATTTTCATGGTTATTTAATGTTTTTCATGCTTGTTGCAAATCAAATTGCAATCTTAATTTTTTTTTTTTTCAAAATTAAAATTGATTTAAGTTGTAATGCACATCATGATTAATGAAAGAGTATACATTGTGTATGATAAGTAGGGCATTCAACATTTTTTTCTCTTCTCAAAAAAAAACTTTATTATAAATTATAATGATGTTTTTGTCATTTTAATTGTGTGATCTATTAATTTCTTTGGTTACCATCAAACTCTCAATTTTAATAAATTTTCTTTTTTTTCTTTTAGCAATCGACAAGTATTGTGTATTTTAAATCTAGATTCACTCATGATATATTTTATTTTATATCTTTGGAAACAAATGATATGAAATTATATTTTATTTTATGTTAAGTGATGATATTAAATTATGAAGATGTTTACTATTTAAGAAATCGAATGTTATAATTATATGTAGGAACTATAGATCATACCTTTGTTTTACTATTAAAATTATAAGTTATGAGGATGTTATGTGTACTTCATACCTGATGTTGTATCTTTATAGTAATGTATTGTACTTAGAATTTTATGTATGTACTTGAACTTTGTTAGGAATTTTTATTTATTTATTTATTTATAAATAGAATTATATTTTATAAATGAGGCATAACAATTGATAAAAAAATTATGTCGATTTTAAAATTAAAATATTAAAATTGGGATTTTGAAAGTTGGAAAGGAATGGATGATAAAACTGTTGGGTTGAAATTTGAACATTTAGGTTTAAGTTAAAATTCTGACAATTTTTTTCGTGTGAGAACTTGAACATACATGCATTGATTTATCAACCTCCATCGTGATCTATTGGGTTCTAATTTTGATGTGTAGTTATTAATTTTGGCATCCATTTACATCAAAATATTGACATATGTTCTTATTCCCACCTTCATTTTCCTTTTTTTTTTAGAAATTGTTTTAATATAAAAAATTATACATCCTTTATGTATCATGACATCAAAATTTCATCATGAGTTATATATTTTTAAAATACATATATATATAAATTTGATAAATTCATTATATATTTTTTAATGAAATAGAGCTTATAAAATTAATATAGATATATCAATATTTTAAAGACTATCCAAAAAAAGAAGGTGGTATGAGAACATGCCACAATACCAAACCAGGTCAAGCCTAGGAAAAAATACAATAACTAGGCCAAACCTAGGAGCAAAAACTAATAAAGCATTAGGTTAATCTTACGAAAGATCTAATACATTTAAGAAAATTAAGCATTAATAGTAAACAAGTTGGAAAAAGAGGGGTATTAATTTGGTAGATCATTCTAATTGGAACCCAACAAATCCTTCCCTCTAGTGACAGGGTCCCAACAAGACCTAGAAGTGAGTTGATCACCATCCTCTTTTATTTCAATATTTTGGTATGTATGACATGGTGAACTAGTTAAACCCAGTATAGAAAATCCTTTGTTTGGAAGAAACTATCAGTCATCCTAAGATCCCCCATGGAGAGGAATCCATCTATGTTGGCCCACAGGGGATGGAAAGCCATACTCTTGATCCTACAAAGAGCAAGGAGGTGGATAACCCCAACCTCTACATGGGGCTGGGGGAGGAGATCAATACCACTATGATGAACTAATAAAATGATTGTGAAAACATCGACAAGAATGATTGTGATGAAATCCACCCTACAAAAAACCACTACTATAAATTCATTACATTAAAAATTTATTATTTAAAAAACATTTAAATTTGACAAATAAATATTAAATAAAATACAATATAAAATTCTCAAATGAAAGTATTACACAAAAATTAATTATGAAACTACATTAATATTATAATCTCTTAATATCTCCTCACCTAATCTTATATCTTTTAATGAAACCACCATCATATGATTTTGTACATACTCCTTAAAAATAAAGAAATTTTATTAGATTTTACAAAACATGTGTTATTTATAAACCCTAAAATATTTATTATTTCCTTAGACATCCCATCAATGTAGAGATTTTTGTTGGGGATCAACCAACAATATGATTACACTTATGAAAGCAATAAACCGTGGAATTAAATCAGATAGATAAGTAACTAGAATCAGATAATAGCAAAGAACAAGAGATACAAGAAACCACCATGAAAACTTGTATTAAACTCTTTACAGAAAGATTACAATTAAAGAAACTTCTTTATTCCACACCTCTCTCAGATGCACAAGATCTCTCTCTAGATCTCTATCCCTCAAGAGCTCTCTCTCTCAAGTACAATCAACTCCAACAACCTGAATTGATACAACTCTGTATTGTTCTTCAACATTCACACACAATGAACTACTACAACCACACTAAGCTAAGAAGATCTAATTCTACATATAGAATTAGGAGACTTGAGCATGCACTTACAACCAACAGTTAAGCCTCTTGAACAAGGGCTCTAAAAACAATCTTACTAATAATAGAGATGCGAACTTAAGACTAAGACTTAAACTCATCATGCAAACACTCAGTTCTGTCCTTGAAAATAGCATTCTGGATGCACAGGTAACCGACGCCGGTTCCTTCCTGCTTGCCTGTGACCGACGTCAGCCGATCCTCTGTCGACGCTGGCATCTCTTCAACTGCACCTGATCGACGTCAGTCACTCCTGACTGACGCCGGTGACTGTGTAAACCTACAACTTTGGTAATGCGCTCATATGTGAAGCTTTTAGGCTCCACACCTTAACAATCTCCCACTTAGAGATAAACAACTACACCAGTACCTGTACAACAACATTTTCTAGCTCCTCCATCTTCAACTCAATCATGAAGACCAACAGAAGTTGAATGAAGATTCAACTTCTCCTTTGTAACTGGCTTGGTTAACATATCAGCAGGATTCTTGTCTGTATGGATCTTTTCCAGCTTCAACTCACCATCTTCCAATACCTATCTTATGAAGTGATACCTAAGCTGTATGTGCTTGGTTCTTGAGTGAAAGGCTGAATTCTTAGCCAAATGGATTGCACTCTAACTGTCACTATACAATCTGCAACTCTCTTGCTCCCTTCCAAGCTCTTCCATGAACCGTGTCATCCATATCATCTCTTTGCTAGCCTTTGTGGCTGCAATATACTCTACTTCTGTAGTTGACAAGGCAACAACCTTCTGCAACTTTGATATCCAGCTAACCACCGTTCCACCTACAGTGAAAATATATCTTGTGGTGCTCCTCCTGCTATCCAAATCACCTGCCATATCTGAATCTACATAACCATGTAGAGAAGTATCTGAACCTCCATAGCACAAGTGCCTACTGATGGTTCCTCTAAGATATCTGAGGATCCACTGAACTACTTTCCAATGTTTCTTTCTTGGATTGGCCATATACTTACTTATAACACCCACTGCTTGGGCAATATCCGGTCTAGTACACACCATTGCATACATCAAACTTCCTACTGCAGAAGAATATGGAACCTTACTCATGTACTCTACCTCATCATGTGAATTAGGACATTGTTCTTTACTCAACTTAAAATGTCCAGCCAAAGGTGTGCTTACCGATTTAGCATCCTGCATATTGAACCGTTTCAACACCTTGTCCACATAATCCTCTTGAGACAATATCAACCTATGATTTTTCCTGTCTCTCTTAATGCTCATGCCAAGGATTTTCTTTGCTTGATCCCAAATCCTTCATAGCAAAAGTTTGAGCTAATTTCACCTTAAGCTCAGAGATATCCTGCATGTGTGATCCTACAACCAGCATATCATCTACATACAACAATAGAATAATATATCTACCATTATCCAATCTCTTAAAATACACACAATGGTCAGATTGACACCTACTATAGCCATGCTTAGTTATAAACCTGTCAAATTTCAAATACCACTGGCTAGGAGCTTGCTTGAGGCCATACAAGCTTTTCTTCAATTTGCACACTAACTTCTCCTTACCTTTGACCTCAAATCCTTCCAGCTATTCCATATAAATTTCCTCATCCAAATCTCCATGAAGAAACACTATCTTAACATCTAGTTGCTCAAGATGCAAATCCTCAACAACAACCAAAGACAGTACAATCCGTATAGAAGTCATTTTAACAACAGGAGAAAAAATCTCACCAAAATCAATACCTGGATTTTGTGCAAATCTTTTCACTACCAATCTGGCCTTATATCTAATCTGTCCATTCTCACCTTCCTTCAACCTATAGGTCCATCTGTTCTTCAGTGTTCTCTTACCAGCTGGCAACTCAACCAAATCCCATGTTTGGTTCTCTCTTAAGGACTCCATCTCCTCAACCATGCCACACTCCCACTGACTCTTTGACTCCACTTGTATTGCTTCTTCAAAACTCTCTGGTTCTCCACCATCAGTTAGCAATAAATAGAATAATGAAGGAGAATATCTAATTGGAGGCTTACTTACCCTTTCTGACCTCCTGATGGGTGTCTGAGACTCGTTCACAACATGCTGTCCACCCAAATTCTCTGACAGTGACCAACCTCGGTCACCTCCAGACCTGTTACTAGCTGACATTGATTTTGCCTGACTGACGTCAGTGCCTATTCTGTCAACGTCGGTCTCTGTATGACCGACATCGATTTCTGTTCTATCGATGCCGGTTCCTATCATGTCGATGTCAGTCTCTGTGTTTTCCTACAAGTGATTATTTCTTTTTCTTGCAAGCTCATTTTGGACCGTCACCTCATCTAAGTCACCATTGCTCTGCCCAGATTGATTCAGCTTCTTCAACTGATCACTATACATCACTTTTTCATTGAAAACAACATCATGGCTCCTAATTATCTTGTTAGTTCCTAGATTCCAAAATTTGAAACTAAAATCATCTGAGCCATAGCCAATAAATGTGCACCTCATAGACTTAGCATCTAGCTTCTTTCTATTTTCCTTATCTACGTGCACAAAGGCTTCACAACCAAAAACTTTGAGGAATGAGAGATCTACCTTTTTACCTGTCTAAGCCTCTTCTAGAGTTCCACCATCCAGAGCTGTAGAGGGTCCTCTGTTAATCAGGTACACTGCAGTGTCAACAGCTTTTGCCCAAAACTCTAAGGGCAAACTAGCATGCAATCTCATACATCTTGCACGCTCCATGATTGTTCTGTTCATCCTTTCAGCAATTCCATTCTACTGAGGTGTTTTTGGAACCGTCCTTTGCCTACAGATTCCATGCATATAACAATACCAGTTGAACTTATAACTGTAGAACTCTCCACCATTGTCAGATCTCAGGCACTTCAATCTTTTGCCTATTTCATTCTCAACCATAGCTTTCCAAATCTTAAAAGTCTCAAATACATCAGATTTCTTGTTAATACAATAGATCCATACCTTTTTTGTAGCATCATCTATGAACGAAACATAGTACTATGATCCTCCAATAGAAGCTACCTGAGCCGGTCCCCACATGTCTGTGTGAACAAGTTGTAACTTATGCTTTTTTTTTGTAGACCTAGTCTTGAGAAAACTAACCCTTTTCTGTTTTCCAAATACACAGTGCTCACAAAATTCTAGATCCATGCTTTTCAAATTTGAAAGCTTACCTTTAGACTTAAGAATTGACATCCCCTTCTCACTCATGTGGCCAAGCCTTGAGTGCCACAATTTTGCATCCACATCTGAAGTAGATAATACAGAAGGAGAATTATTAGTAACACAATTACACAAATAGAGAGTACCTACTCTCTTACCTCTGGCCATAACAAGTGCACCCTTGGTCACCTTCCAAGATTCTGCTGTGAGAGTTACTGTACAACCCTCATCCCCTAATTTTCTTATAGAAATCAAATTCCTCTTCAAGCTAGGAACATGCATAACTTCTCTCAACACCCATGTGTTGCCATTCTGCATTTTCAGCTGCATTTTACCTTTGCCAATAATCTTACAAGGCTCATCATCCCCTAGATACACTATTCCAAAATCTCCATGGATATAGTCACTGAAATATTCGCTATTAGGGGTAGCATGAAAAGATGCACCAGAATCTAACACCCAAGATTCTATATTATTATGCAAAGAGAATATTAAAGCATCTTGTGCAATACCTGCAACCTTTGCTTCTTCTTTTCCTTCATGCTGATTGTCCTCCTTAGGCTTTGACTAGCAATCTCTGCTTATGTGCCCCATCTTTCCACAATTCCAGCATTGTGGCTTCCTACCATTTCTAGATTTGGATCTACCTCTCCCCTTAGACTTAGATCTTGGTCTCCCTTTCTTGCTCTTCTTTTTTTGCCTTCCCCTGCTCTCAAAACTTAAAGCGTTCCTAGATGTCTCTTCTGTGCTTTTCATGCGAATTTTCTCATTCAAGATAACACTAACAACATCCTCTACTTTTAAAATATTTGATGCAGATGCAGTATTGCTAACTGCCATTACTAAGCTATGCCAGCTTTCAGGCAAAGAACATAATATTAAAAGAGCTTTTATTTCATCATCAAATACAATTTTGACTGAACTTAATTGATTTACAATACCATGGAAATCATTCAGGTGATTAGATATAGATCCACCTTCCTACATATGCAAATTAAATAGCTGCTTCATAAGATATACCTTATTAGAAGCTGAGGGTTTTTCGTACAAATTTTCTAAAGTAGTCATCAACTCTATCGTTGTTTTTACCTGTGATAAATTAGATATCACAGTAGATGCTAGACTCAGTCTTATAGACCCCAGAGCCTTTCTGTTAAGAACTTCCCATTCTTCATCATCCATGTCTATGGGCTTCTTTGCAATCCCACCTAATGGTAAGTATAGATCTTTCTGATACAGATAGTCCTCTATCTGCATTCTCCAATGTTGATAATTTTTGCCATTGAACTTCTCTATTCTCAGTTTACTTTCTTCTGCCATTGCTTCTCCCACTCAAATAGAAATCCCTACAAAAACTCCTGTGAGCAACCTGTAATCAATACACACTACACAGATCTGAACCACCTGTTAGTGAACCTGAGCTTTGATACCAATTATTGGATATCAAACTCTAAACCTACAACCAAGGATCTAATACCACTTGTTGGGGATCATCCAACAATATGATTACACTTATGAAAGCAGTAAACTATGAAATTAAATCAGATAGATAAGTAACTAGAATCAGATAATAGCAAAGAATAAGAGATACAAGAAACCACCCTAAAAACTTGTATTAAACTCTTTACAGAAGGAATATAATTGAAGAAACTTCTTTCTTCCACACCTCTCTCAAATGCACAAGATCTCTCTCTAGATCTCTATCCCTCAAGAGCTCTCTCTCTCAAGTACAATCAACTCCAACAACCTGGATTGATACAACTCTGTACTGTTCTTCAACATTCACACACAATGAACTACTACAACCACACTAAGCTAAGAAGATCTAATTCTACATATAGAATTAGGAGACTTGAGCATGCACTTAGAACCAACAGTTAAGCCTCTTGAACAAGGGCTCTAAAAACAATCTTACTAATAATAGAGACGCGAACTTAAGACTAAGACTTAAACTCATCATGCAAACACTCGATTCTGTCCTTGGAAATAGCATTCTAGATGCACAGGTAACTGACGCCAGTTCCTTCATGCTTGCCTGTGACCGACGTCGGCCGATCCTCTGCCGATGCCGGCGTCTCTTCAACTGCACCTGATCGACGTCGGTCGCTCCTAACCGACGCCGGTGACTGTGTAAACCTGCAACTTTGGTAATGCGCTCATATGTGAAGATTTTAGGCTCCACACCTTAACAATTTTCCCTCGTAAAACATCTTCACCATACTCTATCTTGTCTTTGATTTGGTTGTAATTTGCATAGAGGCAATATATTTTCATGTCATTCTTCTTATATCTCTCAAAAAATTTATAATCCCAAAACTTGTATATGGGGCCAAAAAGAAGTCAAATAATTGAATGTTTCCCTAAGCAAACACTTATTTCATCCATTTAAAACAAATCCAATCCATGCATGAAGGATGGTGTTGCATAGTACATGTAAATTCCCAACTAGAAGTCAAATTTGACATAGTTAATATGATCTCATCATTGTAAGATTAATTTCTTCCTCTTGATATGCAATATTACCATGTACAATTGAATGTCTCTCACTACTTAGTCAAATCTAGTTTATCTCCTTATAGGGGGACCACCTAAAATTTTGTTAGGTGAAACATCATCACTAACAAAGGATATTTTAGATATGTATCTATTGGCTGCAATGGATGGGACATGTAAAAATTTGAAAAATGTTTTAATGAGTTGAATTTTTTAGGTAGATCACCCTATCTTTGTTAATGTATCCCGAGGTTGTAGCTCTAGTCTCTTGGGACATGTGTAGCCTCACTACTGATTGGAGGGACTCGATTCAAAAGGAATTTAAATAAAAATTAATAGGTTATTTCATACAAATAAAAGTAAACATGAAGTAATAAGAGTGCATTCAGAATTTGAAGTATTAATATTAAGATGAATATTTCAAGACCCCAATATGCAAAAGAATGGTAACTATATCATGATAAAATTATTTGCATCTATAGACATTCCATTTTAGTAAATCATATATATATATATATATATATATATATATATATATATATATATATATATATATATATATATATATATATATATATATATATATGTTACAATTTTTATTTTTGGGGAAAAAATATAGAATGTTATATTACATTTATAACCATTGTAAATGTTATGGAAGAGTAAATTTTCTCAATATTCTTTTCTATGATTTCCATACATTTACATATTGACTATCTCTCATTATCCCAAAGTGATCAAAAGTAAAATTAGTGGAGATATATTTGTCATTTAGTGAATGTACTCTTGATATAGCAAATGAGGTCAACCCTTGATGATCAATATTGATAATGTCAAATGTTTCTTTATCAAGAGTCATTCCTTGTGTTTTATGTTTGGTTAGGATGCCATGACATTATCATAGGCATTTGTCATTGATTACCTCATCTAGTAGGAGGAATTAGAAGATGTGAAGGAATCAAAACTATTCCATGGGGGGCCAAAGAATTTTTTGAATGTAAAAACTATAGACATGGGTAATAAAGGTGGATTTGAATGTAAATTGTAGTCAATTTGAACAATTTATGGAAGCACTACATTAACTAAACCTTATTTCACCCATAGATTCAATGTTAGCATGATTTTTTGTCCTTTATATAGAAGCATGGTTAATTCAATTTGAGTGTCATTTTAGTTAGATTTATCTATATGTTTTATTTATTCATATTTACATATTATAACTAGAGTGTTTAAGGATTTTAACATTTCCTTATTATGCATTGTTTTCAATATGTTAGTTGCATACAAATGTGTTGAGTTTTTAAAAATTGTTTTTCTTCTATAGGCATGAATGATGTTATTCTTGACATAATTATATTCCAGTATTCCTCTATTGGGACTACAATTTTAATATTGGTTAGCAAATTTATGAATTCTAGATGGATTTTTGTGCATCATTGTTGACTAAAATTTGACTATAATGTGACAATTGTATAAAACATTTGCCACATTGTTAGGACAAAAGACCTCCTTGAATATATTAGAATGTCATTTATAGGTGGAAGTTATCCCAGGTCCACAATAAGTATCATCTAACAACCATCAATGTCTCTATTATTATGATGAGGAAAGACCTCACATAACCAACTATTTATATTATTCAACATCTTTGGGCCTATAAAGATTATTTCATCTATGAGAACATATTAAATATATCACATTTCTTCTTTAAAAAGTTTTAATTCATGTCCATAAAGTGTTTTCATTTCATAGATAGGTATGTGGAAGGATAAATGTATTATCAATGTAGTTATGTTAAATGTTACAACACCAGTTGGAGTGAGGAAAAGCAGTGGTGACTTGCCTTTAGCATCAAGTGCATCCAAAGAATGTTTTATGTTACTTATCAAGTAAGATTTAACTATACATGTTATTTCTTGTATTATCATTCTGAGCTAGGTTACTTGTGACCTTTTCTGGGCATGCTTCTCAATTATGTTGAATGCTTATTATTAGTTACCCAGTAGTTGATTCATCATTAGTTAGCTAGTGCCACCATTGTTTGTGTTTTTGTAAATTATGCATTGATAATTTATGAACTACCATGTGGTTATATGTAGGATGATTGGTACATCAAAATGATTCTAATTGGCCTTATTTTAAAAGTAACAGTGGCCAAGCATTCCAATGTAATTTTTTTCATTATTCCCTGATAGGTGCATTTGTGATAGAATTTATCACTCATTCATTTCCATATCAAGTTGTATATCCTCTTTGTTTTCAATGTTGTCATTGGTGAAATTGACATTGTTTCCATCCTTTACACATGATCATTCAATATGCCATGTACTGTAAGAGTTCTTGACTTGCTCCTAGTGTGTAACAATGTCTTCCCTATTTAAACCAATGTCCACATTAAACTTATAGAATGGATTGTAAAGAAAGAGATCCACCCAATACAATAGATCAAATGAAGAGGGATGATAAGAGGATTTTGAAAAGAATTGAGGAAATATTTGAAGAATCATATGAGTATTTATTTGTCTCCATTCATTATATTTTCGTTGACTATTATAAGACAAGGATCGTGTTGCTTTAATGAGTGGTGTTGTCTCCAAGAAATAAAGGTGATGTACATATGCATAAATTAAGGATAAAATGTTGTGTTTAGTAGATATGCTATGCAGGACCTTTTTGAAGGTTTTTTTGCCTATAGATAAATTTAAAAATGTTTGATTGTAGGCTATCAAAGGCATATTTTGTAGCATATGCCATGTTTTTTGTACACTATGTCATTATTGAAGATAATTTCTGATAATAACTTGATGTATGCGATCATTATTGGCTCTCTATTACAATTACAAATGATACTTTGGTTATCATATAGTGATAGCTTTTATATTTGTTTTCAACCTTTGATACACACTTTATTATATATTTGAGTATAGCATAGTGCTAAAATCTGGTTGGCAATTTACATTTGGACACCATATTGAGATATGCTTTTATTATGGATATTGACTCTATCATCATTCCATGTTGGGAGGTAAGTTCTGATCCCTTCATTGTTGATAATCATGGTTGAGGTTGATTGTAGTGGCCACATGACTTTATATATGCATTAGAAAGTGGCTCCTTTTTTATGTAGACATGTTGATTCACTACATTTGGTGTGGCATTTCACTCAATTTAAAAGTTCCTTGTAATATTTATTAAGATCAATGCTAAATATTTGATTGGTGGTGAGAAATCATGGATCATCAAGATCATAATGATGTAATCTATCATGGATTGTATCAATGTTACATGGATTCCATGTTGATCAAAGAGTATCCTTGTGGTGTCAACCTAAAGTGGATCTTCCCAAATTAATGTACCCATGTTAGGTTTATTTTCTAACTATAAAAAGCCATGGATGTGCAATAAGAATCCGTGCTTCCATTTTTACTTGAATACAAATATTGTATTAGTTATCATGGCTTTAGAGATATTTGTAATATCTATGAGTGTTAGAAAACATAGTTTTAGTATGATTACCTATACCACTAATATTTGTTGTGGAGATGTTTATGCAGAACTTCACCTCAAAAAATTGAAAATATTTTATCCATACATGAAGATACAATATGTATATTTTTAATTATGTTATGATTTATCCAATAAGAATTGTTGTTTAGGTGAGATTTTGGTGTCATTGACATGACTCTATGTATATTTTTCCACCTAGTGTCTACCACACTCAAGGTGAAGAATAGTGATGGCGATCCAAACTATGTGATCATATATGTCAATTCATTCTTAGACTTAGACCAAAATGAATGTGTACCTCGAAGGGTGGATCCAAAAAAAATTAGTTGATCTAAAATACTCGTAACATTTAATTATGTTAATTGTCCATGCAAGTCTAAAATTGTAAGTATAAATTTTTCCTCTTGGTTTTTCTGGTGAATAATACAAATGTTGCTTGAGTTCGATGGCACATCATTAGGTTCAAAAATAAATATCAAAATTGTGGATGGATTCCAAATTGATTATCTTGATATCTGATTAAGTGTAAAGCATATTCATGGAGATAAAATTTTCTAATATGGGTTTATTGATATATATAAACACTTATTGGAAAAAGAGTAGGAAATGCCATAGAAAACAACCGTTATGTGTTATACTCATTGATGGGAAACTTATCGATAGTGGCCCAATTGATTACATTTAGATTTCCACTATTGGGGTTGGTTATGTAATCCCTTATTTCATCGACTTCTCTTCATGTATTTAGAAGGTAAGTGATAAAATATGGAATTTGATGATAGTTTAGGTCTAGAGGTGTATTTGTGTTATCATCAAACTGTACATCATCAATTTATACATCTATAGTATCCATAGTGGTGTGATGAAGGAGGAAGGAGATATCAATAGGTTCAAATGCTAGGGCATCAAGCACTTGATTTTCAAGTTAGACCTATGCATAGTAGGGATCATTTTCAAATTTTTGATGTAGTGCTTGCATGACATGTGATATACTTACAAAGTAATAATATGATTTGTTTTTTGATCCAATTCTTCTTAACACTAGGGTGTCAAGATTTTTAGCTCAATGGGGTAGGTGCCTAACAATAGAGGATATATATTGGGGAAAGCTAATAATGTGGCCACTATATTTGTATTTCCTACCATGTGCATGCATTACCTATAATATGTGATTGAATCAAGAAATTAAAATTTCTTGTACTTGAGTCAAACTAGATAAAACTTTAGGTTGTGTCCCTAGGACCATGTTATTGTAAGCACCAAACCGATTATTATTTTTCTTGGGAATGTAACTATTAGAAGTGTTATTTGCATTGTAATCCTTTGTTTGGATATAATTCATTATAGGTGAAGCATGCATGTATTGAAGATAGGGTATCCACCCTTGCATGAAATCATTTTTAAGCTTGTGTAATAATACCATTAGTGACTATAATGTTGTTATTTATTGCATGTGCATTGTAAATAAGTCACCAATGTGTATTAATCTCATCTTTATGGATTGTGTACCTAAACCATGCTTGTTTACATGATTTGTCACTTTTCCTTGATGTCTGCAATAATCATAATTGAAATATTAGCTAAAAAATTCTTACAAATTTTATAAATTTATATTTTGCCTATGGAAATAGAATATGATGTAGAAATGTAAGTATTTAAATGTGATATGACACAAAATTTTAGTCTTCTTTCCATGAATGTCAACATGCAAATTTTTTAGTTGTAGGTGGGTAAACACACATGTAATTAATATATTTTTTGAGATTTTAACATGACAATATTAATTATTTTATTCATAGATTTTATATATGTAAACAAAGAAAAATTATAATTGACTAGCTATGTCTAATTGTATATATGTATTAAATTACATCAAATTCATTAAGTAAAAAAGGATCCGGTGGTGTAGATTCATATTTACATGCATTTAGTAAATTACAATGGATCTATTCTTTGTTAAATGTTGTATAATTCTAATTTTATGGACACTGTGAATTGATACTTGTATAAACACTTTTTGACTACCTCCCATACGTCATCAGGAGATGTTGATATCTATTATTATTCTCATTCTTTGATATCTATGATTGCAATGGAAACAACATCAAATGTTGTTTTCCATATTATACTTGTCATTTATTTAAAAATGAAATTTAAAGTGTATTTATACTCACAATCTTGTACGTCAATTTTACATTTTTGACAATGCCAAGATGCATCATATTTTTTAACTATTTTTTTCTTATATTATCTATTATTAATTATAAATTCGAAAGCATGATACCATAAATTAGTCATTTTAATGTACATATGATAATATAATCAAATGTAAATGAATTTGATTTTCCAAGAACCCCTAATTTGTGGATGTCTATACTTATTTTCTGTTTAGTAATTCTTGTACTCAGTGATGATGCTAGTAGTTTTGGACCAATTTTCTCAAACCATCTTCTTACTTGATGTGATTTAGGTATATTTTGATTAATGAAGAATTGTGTCTCTAAGTTGGTTTCTATTTTATTTCTATTATATGTTTGAACTCTGACCTTTTCGATGGAAAGAATCAGATGAGGATGTGTATTTTGATCATACAAATCCACTAAAATATTTCCCTCTTCCTCACAAACACCCCCCAAAGGGATTCCTTAATATTATAACCAGAGTTATCTTATAGAAAAAATGTTCTTATCATAGCTAAAGTCCCATCTAGCCTCATGAAGATGATGGTGAAAGTAATAGAAAGAATAATACCAATGGTATCAATATTTGTGTTTGTTATTGCATCTTTGATGTGTTTAATTTATTTGAAATCAAATTGATATATTGGAATAGTGGGATATTATATAAAATAATGTTTAATAGACAATGTCATGTTAAGCATGATTTCTCATGGAATTTTTGTCCTATTATATTGCTTGTTTACATATTTCAAAGTTCCATTTGAAATAAAGTATATTTTCCTAACTTGAATTTGATTGAATTACATACATGTAGCCTCATCAAATGAATTAATAGTGATGTCATCACCTTCATTATCAATAATGTTGAATCTAAAAACCTATCTCGAGCTATTGCTATTTGAGAAACTATGAATAATACCTTTTTAAGTACCCTACCATCTATATAATCTAATTGTTTTTGTAAGGATTTAAATCTCTGATTGAAATGTGTGTCAATATTCCCCTACATTCTCTCTCAACTTCTGATGCAAATACTCCTCCATTCATATCAATTTATTTTCCATGATTTTCCATTATAGAAATGTGTTATTGTTGAATACGTGAGAACATGTGATGTGATTGTATTTGATTAGAGTAGCCTCATTTAAACAAACATATATAAGTAAAAATAATGTCATCTTTATTTGTAACTGCATGTAATAAAATATAATATATGGTGATTGAAAGTAAGAATGTATCTTTATTCGAGGCATGTATATATGTATAGAGATTACATGTACAAGTGTATTCTCATTTGTGGTATTTATATTTGATGAAAGGTTAAAGTATATAGTATATTAAATGAAATATTTAAGATTTATTGAATATTTACAAGTGAAAACATTGTAAATTGAATTTTAATGAAATGATACAATGAGTTGTTGGAATATAAAAATTATGAATGTTTATATTTTAAATAAACATTGGCGACATGAATATTAGTATATAGAGAAATAAAATTTTGAGAGAAAATGTAATTATTGATATAATTATATTTAAAATTGTATATGAAGAGTGTTGCATCATAATCTAAAATTGGGATGAAGAACCCTATAAGAGTTTGTAATTTCCAGTATTCAGTCAAAATTTGTAATTGGTTTGCTCTTATTAACTATGTACAATGTAGTTTATTAAAAGTAAATATAAATGGAAGGATGCTTATAACATAATAAAGCTAATATTAATATATCATGTGTTATATATAAAACCTTGGAATAAATCAATTTGATATAAATCATTGAATATTGTGGATTTTATTTTCTTTATTTAGGCATTATGATTTGGGCTTTGAGTTGGGAATATCAATGACATTTTGCATTAACATATGGCTAGGTTCATACTTCAAGGCATCCTTAACTATATCATACATGAGACCAAAGCCTCTAAAATATTTTTTTCCTATTAGAGTAATACACTTAGTAGTAAGCTTAACTTGGTTCTTAACCAAGGGAAGCTTCACCTTAGTTAGTGTAACCTATGTGGGGTTTAATGTTGCACACCCACATGTATAATTAAGGAGTCAACATGGTTTTTAGAATGTTGACATTAGTGCCTTAGTAAGGTAACTATTCATTTAGCAACTGAACTAGTTTCACTCTACCAAATGAACCCTCCTCACCTTTCTTCAAAATGCTATAAATAGATAGTAAGGCATGAGATTTGTAACACAAAAAGATGTTGAATAATGATAATTTGAAGGTATAAACAAACAAGTTAGATAATTAGAAATTTAATTTTGTATAGTTGATTGTTTCAAGTGTAGAAGAATGTTTTGGTTGGGGTGACCCTAGATTAATTGCATACATCCCATTTACAATTCTACATGGTATCATAGCCAAACCTGTAACCCTCATTCTCACTAAGCCCTCCATCTAGTCATGTTGCTCAATTAGAGCAATAGTGTCGAAAAGAGGACATTGAGAGTCGCTATGATGTGTTAGAAGTGATTTTACAATTGGGAGGATATTTTATGTTTTAGAGAAGATCAATATTTGGTGGAATGTTCATTGAAGCTTGAAAGGTGGTTTAACCTTTTTTTTTAACTCAAATTGGTCACCTAAAGCTCCAGATCTATTTTATAAGCTCACTGGTCATTAAACAATTTTTGGAAAATTTATATGATTTGATGCAGATCTAATCATATAGATGCATCTAAAGCAGTCAATTTAGTAGGGTTAAACATTCATTTGGAAGAAAATAGAGTTTTGGCACTCCTATTGTGATGACTTTCCCTGGTCAATTCAAGTTATCTATTGGCTAAAAGGGTTTGAGTTTTTTTTAGTTTATGGGGATTTTTTAATTTCTTTTTTGTTGTTTGATTAATTCCAAAATATAAAACAAAAAAAATTATTTTGTGTTTTATTTTCTTAATTGTTATTTTTTTTATTTTATTTTTTTAATTTAAAATTAAAAAAAATAAGAAAAAATTGACCCTGTGGTCAAGCCTACTGCTCGACCACCTCCCTCTATAAATCCCCTATCCACCTTACCCCAACCCTCCTTGAATTCCTACCAGCCACCCCACCACCACTACATGCTAACCCCTACCCACCATCACTACCTTCATGTCACTCCTCTACCATTGCTTCATAGCCCACCCCTTCCACCCATTTGTCCCTCCACCCTGAGTTCCACCTCTTCATCACCTCCCTACTACCAACAAACTCTGCCTTCCTATGGCCACCATTCCTTAAATTCCTCCCCTACTATGCCTAGAATTTCCAATGTCCAAGACCACCACTCTACTCTCTCTCCACCTCCCATGTATCCTCTCAATGTTTTAATAGCCTTCTATCACAATAGTTTTGGACATAGTGGACCATTTAAACTTGTTTATAACTGGAGTCTATATTATATATGGTGATAATAAAAGCAAAAACTACAAAGATACATTTAATTAGGTCATTTATATGTGTAGGTTATAAGAAGTATCTAATAGAAGAAGGTGAGAAAGGGATTAAGTTTCAATCTCTAGTTCAGAAATCTACTATAAGAAGGCATCTTGACTAGTCTGGTAGCCTTATTTGTTGAAATGCAGCCATCATGATTGCTAGGAACTAGAGCTACATAGGGTATGAGTAGTGTCATATATTTTTTAAGAAACAAACATCATTGAAAATGTGAAAACTATTTATCCATCCTTGGCCCACCCAACCAACAGTATTTTTTGACTATGCCACCTACCACTTGCCATCTATTTTTGAAATATGCACTTTTTTATTTTAAACAAATCTTTCTTGTTTTGAAAATTTCATGTTTGAATTGTTTGGTGAATTCTATTGGTTTCTCTAGTTTTGGTGATGACATTGTATGGGGAAGTCACATGGTTGACCCCGGTAGTTGATATATTGAAATATGGAACATCATCTGGCATTTTTCTATTTGACACAGATTGGAGGGTAGGGCCCAATCTGACAAGAAGTCAAATACCTCCAATTAAAACACTTTATTTTTCCAATCAATGCCCTCTTCTCTATCTATAAGTTGGGTTTTTGTATTTTGGGCTTCATTCGTGTATGTTTAACTTTTTTTGGATCCCCTCAATTACATGTTTTTACAAACACCCTTGCACTATTTTGCTCATATCTTGAGCATTATTTAGATTTATGAGACAATTATTATTGTATTGTAAAGTTGGTTCCAAGATCTACATAGTATATTTATTTTTATACTAATCCATAAGTAAGTGTGACTATTTTTCATATTCCTAAAAGCCTTCTCAGTGTGTAAACATAACAAAACTTTTTGGTCATTTTTCTCCACACTCTGGGCACCTTTTAAAGTGCCATTTTTTAAAAGTGCATATTTTCTCACCAAGAATACATATTTTTAAATAAATTTGAGTCATATTTTACACAAATAGATATTTTTTCAATTTTATTTTTTTGACTCAAATTCTAATTTGGTGAAGAATTCTATAAAATTTCATAATTATAAGCAGTTCAAGGGGCATTCATTTAGTAATTTCAATTCTTATAAAGTAAAAACACTCTTTTTTGGGGTATACACACTTATTTAAGGCACTCTTGTAGATTATTCCTTGCATTTGTTTGTTTCACATTAGTGGTTTATGCTCTATTAGACATTCACACTTTGGCACACTTTTGGTTTATGTCATGTCTCCTTCAAGACCCCTTTCTCAGTTCCTTATATTATTCTTTGAAAACACCCTTAAGGCCAATTTCTTAGTGCCTTACATTATTATTTGTGTTGTCTCCTTCAAGGCCCCTTTCTTAGTACCTTTCATTATTATTTTTAGATAACACAAAGGTCCCTTTCTAATCACCTTGTATTTATTTTTACTTGCATTGTATTCATGCCTTATTTTAATCTCACTCAAGCAAGCAGATAATAACTTGCCATCCAAAAGTGACATTATTAAGGAAAATATGATCCCCATAATAAAAAACACACTCCTCCTCATGACACTTGTTACACATGACTCACTCCATACTTTACAATTTTGTATTGCATTTTAGCAATCATAGGATGATCTTATGGAGCAAAACCATTACACTTGTTCCACATCTAGATCCTACTTCTAACTTTGGTATGAATCCATCAAATGCTATACTATATTTTGATCTATCTACCACTAAGTCATTTTGTGATCCTGCTACATCTGTAGTTACCTTTATTGAAACTCACAATATTATTGATAACACTATCGATGTGATTACTTCATTTTAGAAGCACAAAACTAGTTGTGTTTCCTATCTACTACACACCATGGGATATTCTGGTGGAGGTCTTGGTAAGCATGCACAGGGTATTATTTACCTCATCCAATCCATTTGTTATATTTATCATCATGGCATTGGCTATTGAGCAAGAGCTTCCACATCTTATTTGGGACCATTATGTAGTAGTTCTACATTAGTTTTTATTCACTCCACACTTTCAGAGGATATTGACTGACATGGTACAATTACATCTGGGCATTCATTAGATACTATATTAAGGCATGAGAGTCCTGAGTCATCTTTCCCTTCACTCAGGCATGATCAAACTACATTGTTTTATTAGGCATAAGCATTTTAACACCTTATTATATTCACTTAGGATTGAGATTCTTACATATAATATAGACATTTACTTACATTTGTCATTTGTGGACATGGCACCAAATCACTTACATGTGTCTTTTTCCATCATTTGATGTTATTTGGGATTGATTGATGATCAATTTTGGTGGCATCACCTAAATTATTTTTGGTGACTCTATTGACATAGCTATTCCATTATTAAAATGCATATTTTGCATACCATTAATACTACATAGTAGTGCTCCTTTTTGGAGTAAATTTTAGGATTTGTGATGGCTTCTTCGACAAATCAACTACTTCTTATGGTGAGTTATTTTTTGTGTTTCTAGTATCTATTCACTTGTTTAGTGTTATTTTATGGGGTATATTATACTTTTAATGAATTATAAAGTGCCATGGGAGTTTTATTTTTATAGCCTAGTCTATCTTCATGCATTTATACCTTGGTTTGTGCACCCTTTACACTTTCAGTTGCTTGTCTCTCCCATCACCACCAGGGCCATATTTTTTTAGAGACCATTTTTATATTCTTTGACACCTTGATAATTAGTGTGTCTCTTTTTTATGTGTTTTCTTTGGCATTTTTAGCTATTTTCAATGATCAGTGTTCGAGTAGTGGATTTATCCCACTCAAGATTTTGTCATCCACTCTACCCATTCTACATTATGGGGGGAGGGGGGTGTGTGTTCAAATACCAATTCTTTGGGTGTTGAGTGTCCCTTACAACAAATAATACTCTTTTATACTTTTAACTACTTCTTGAGGTGTTGAGTGTCCCTTGCACCTCTTAAATATAGTTGATGGCATATTTGGGTGTTGAGCATCCCTTTCAAATACTTAAATGATGGATTTTAACCCATCTAATATAATTTGGTTTTTTGAGATGCCATTATTTTGTCTCTCATTTTCTAGTTCTGTGATCAGTGTTTATTATAAGTGAGCCTTGTATAGAGTACTCGTTACTATTTGACTTGGAAGTTAAAATTAATTGACATCTATGTATTTTAGTAATATGGATTGGCTACCATAAGGATACTTAATACTTCATTGTAATTTTTACAAGGGTACCTAATCAAGCCTTTGTTATTGAGACCCATTTTCTGAGTTTTATCTTCTCCCCAAGTTAATCTTAAGGGGGGATGTTAGAGTAATAATCCTAGTGTTAATCTTAACTTGGGTTTTAACCAAGGGAAACTTTAACTAATTTAGTGTAACCCATGTGTGGTTTAATGTTACACACCCACATGTCTAACTAAGGAGTCAACATGGTTTTTAGAATGTTAACATTAGTGTCAATCCTAATAAATATTAAAATGAAATTTTAAATTGGGTTAAAATCTATACCAAATATAGTGAATCAACATGTCTATGTTAAAAAGGAGTCACTTTTCAATGCAGATATAAAGATGCATGGCCACTATATCCAACCTTAACCATGTTTATTAGCAATGAAGGGTTTGAAAATTACCCCTAACATGGAATGATGATAGATTCAAAATCCATAATGCAAGAAACTTTCAATATGGTGTGTAAATGTAGATTGACAACCACCATGCTATACTCAAATCTATAACAAAGTATGTAGCAAAGGTTAATTTTTTTTTTTGAAAGCTATCAGCATAGGCTAACTAAAATAACATTTATAATTGTAATAGAGAGCCAATAATAACTAGTTACATAAATTTCTTATCATAAACTATTGTTTATCATGACATAGGTGCACAAGAAACATGCCACATGCTAAAAAAATTGCTTTTGATAGCCTTTAGTCAAACACTTTTTAGTTTCTCTATTGGCAAATAAAGATTTGAAAAGGTCCTACATAGTGTATCTAATAAATACAATATTTCATCTTTCATTCATGCATATGTACATCTCCCTTCTTTTTTAGAGATAACATCACTCTTTGAAGCAACATGATACTTGTCTTATAATAATCAAAGATAAAATAATGAATGGAGATAAAGAAATACTCAGGTGATTCTTCAAATATTTCCTCAATTCTCTTCAAACTACTTTATGATTCCCCTTCATTTGATCTATTTTATTGGGTGGATCTCTTTCTTTACAATCCATTCCATAATTTTGATGTGGACATTGGTTTAAATATGGAATACATTATTACACACTAAGAGCAATTCAATCACTCCTAAAATTCATGGCATATTGAGAAATTATGTGTAGAGGATGGAAATAATGTCAATTTCACCAATGATAACATTGAAAATGAAGAGGATATACAATGTGATATGGAAATGAATGATTGAGAAATTATATCACAAATGCATCAGGGAACAATGTAAGAGATTACATTGGAATGCTTGGCCACTGTAAATTTGACAATAGGCCCAATTAGAATCTCTGACATACCACTCAGCCTACACACAACCACATAATAGTTCATACATTATCAATGCATAATTTCCAAAGACACAGGGAATGGTGGCACAAGCTAACCAATGATGAATCAACTATCGAGTAACCAAGAATAAACATTCAACATAATTGAGAATTATGCCCAAAAAAGGCCACAAGTAACCCTACTTAGAATGACAATATAAAGAACAATAGGTATAGTTAAATCTTACTTGATAATCAACATCAAACATTCATTGGATGCAATTACTTCCAAAGCCATGTCCCCACTCATTCTTCTCACTCCAACTACAAAATTTAACATAAATGCATTGATAATACATTTATCCCTCCACATACCTATCCATGAAATGAAATCACTTGATGGACTTGCGTTAACAATTTTTCAAGAAGAAATGAGATATATTAAATATGTTCTCATAGATAAAATGAGATTTATAGGCCCAAAGATGTTGAATAATATAAATAGTTGGTTGTGTGAGGCCTTTCTTAATCATAATAATAGAGGCTTTAGTGGTTGTTAGATAATACTTGTTGTAGACCTGGGATACATTCCACTTATAAAGGAAATTCTAATGTATGTAGGGAGCTCTTTTGTTCTAACCATGTGGCAAACATTTAATATAATTGTCACATTATAGTCAAATTTTCATCAACAAGGATGCACAAAAGACCAACTACAATTCAAAAATTTGCTAACCAACATGAAAAATGTAACCCTAATAGAGGAATATTAGAATATTATGTCAAAAATAACATCATTCATCCCTGAAGAAGAAAAATAATTTTTTAAAAACTCAACACATTTATATACAACTAACACATTTGCAATAATGCATAATAAGGAAATGTTAAAATCCTTAAACACTCCAGTTGTAATATGTAAAGCTTAACAAAGTAAACATATAGATAAATCTAACCAGAATGACACTCAACTTGAATTAACCATACTTCTATGTAAAGGACAAAAAATCATGATAACATTGAATCTATGGGTGAAAAAAGGTTTAGTTAATGGATTAGTTGGAGAAATTATTCAAATTAACTATAATTTAGATTTAAATCCACCTTTATTACCCATAGTTTTTTTATTCAAAAAATTATTTGTTCCCCCCATGGGATAGTTTTTAATCCTTCACATCTTTTGATTTGTCCTATTGGATGAGGTAATTGATGACAATTGCCTATCAAAATTTCATAGGGTCCTAACCATACGTAAAGCATAAATAATGACTCTTTACAAAGTGATAGTTGATATTATCAACATTTATTATCAAGGGTTGACCTTGTTTACTGTATCAAGAGTACATTCACTCAATGACAAATATATCTCCACTACTTTTACATTTTAGCCTTTGTGATAATTCAAGATAGTCAATATGTAAATTTATGGAAGAGGAAAGAAGATTGGGAGAATTCCCTCTTTCATAACATTTACAAAAATTGTAAATGTAATATAACATTCTATATATTTTCCCCAAAAATAAAAATTATAATATATATAAAATTTAATAAGATGTAATGTATACAGAGAAATAATTTTATCATGATATAGGTACCATTATTTTTTAAATTTTTCTCTTGAAATACGCATCTTGATATTAATAATTTAAAATATTAATGGACTCTTATTAATTCATTGTCAATTTTATTTGTATGTAATAACCTATTATTTTTTGTTTTAGAAGTCCTTTCAAATCAAGTCCCTCTAATCAATAATGAGGCTATAGACCAGAACTACAACCTCAGGCTACATCAACATAGATAGAGTCCTCTTGATCTAAAACTTGAAATCTTTGGTTGAAAGATAATTCAAGAAACAAGAATAAAACAATTCAAATAATGCTATCTTTGATAAGAGATGTTTTATTAATCTAATTTGCAGACCCAAACATATGCTTATCTTTGAGAAGAGATGTTTGATTTCCATTTCAAGTTGCATCTTCATTTATACATGTTTTTAAGGTGTGGGGAGGATGTGGAAGGTCACCAATCTCGAGGGAGATAAATTGGTTTGACTTCAATGATTTACAATGATACAAAACTCAAGGAATTACTATTTTTAGAAACTTAATATTTTTAGATTGCACTAATAAAATTGAAATTTGGGACACCTATGTTGGGTTTTATGGGGTCAAACTTTATTGAGAGGATCTCAATTCTATCTCATGATGTTACCCTCATTATTATCTTTCCAATGGTGAGTCAATTGGAGCTACGGTGCAAAAGTTATGGCTCTCGGAAGTTCCACCATCAATTGGGGTGGACCCATCACCCAAATTGTCATCTGAATTATTGTCTGGATCATTCCTCCCTCCTTGAGAAGCAATGGTCCCCATTGCATCAAGATTTGTCATCATGTGTGGTATTTGTACTTTGATTTAATTCTCGATGCATACTTGGAAGGGATTGTGATTTATGGAACTGTGCAGGGCTTGATTGTTCACCATTTCCTTTAAAGGATCAGATGCCTCAATTTTGTCTACCATTTGAAGTCATTTGGAGTGAATAGGTGGATATTCTGTTGGTTCTATTTTCCACCCAAGCTCCCTGTAATCCAACCTCATCCTCAGGATCATACACTCTAAAGACAAACCACTCTAATACCACTGATCCAAAATTTGAAAGCTTTAGTTGAAATATAATTCAAGAAACAAGAATAAAATAATTCAAATAATGCTATCTCTGATAAGAGATGTTTTATTAATCAAATTTTCAAACCCAAACATATGCTTATCTTTGAGAAAAGATGTTTGATTTCCATTTCGGGTTACATCTTCATTTATAAATGTTTTTAAGGTGTGGGGAGGATGTGGAAGGTCAACAATCTCAAGGGAGATGGAATTGGTTTGACTTCCATGATTTATAATAATACAAAACTCTAGGAATTACTATTTTTAGAAACTTACTATTTCTATACTGCACTACTAAAATTGAAATTTGGGACACTTCCATTGGGTTTTAGGGGGTAAAACTTCATTGATCAAAGATCCATGCCATCTCACGATGTTCCCCTCATTATTATCTTTCCAACGGTTCAAACGGTGATTCAATTGGAGTTACGGTACAAAAGTTATAGCTCCCGAAAGTTCTGCCATCAATTGGGGTGGACCCATCACCTGAATTGTCATATGAATTGTTGTCCGGATCACCTCTCCATAAGTAATTCAGCCCATTATTTTTTTTTTCAAATTTTTACAATTCCCATCCATTGTAGCCAATAGATACATATCTAAAATATCCTTTTGTTAGTGATGATGATTCTCTTAATCAAATTTTAGGTGGCCTTGCTATAAGGAGAAAAATAAGATTTGACTTAGTGAGAGACATTAGATCGTACATGGTAATACTTCATATCAAGAGGAAGAAAGTACTCTTACAATGACAAAATCATATTAACTATGTCAAATTTGACTTCTAGTTGGGAATTTACATGTACTATGCAACACCATCCTCATCATGGATTTATTTTAAATGGATGAAATAATCATTTGCTTAGGGAAACATTCAATTATTTGACTTATTTCTGGCCCTATATGCATGTTTTGGGAGTGGAACATATTGGTGATATATAATAAAACTAACATGCAAATATATTGCCTCCATGCAAATTATAACCAAATCATAGACAAGATAGAGTATGGGGAAGATGTTTTATGAGGGAACATCTCTACATTAATGGGATGCCTAAAGCACTAATAAACATTGTAGGGTTTATAAATAACACATGATTTGTAAGATATAAAAAAATTTCTTTATTTTTAAGTAATATGTACAAAATTGTATGATGGTTGTTTCATTAAAAGATATACGATCAGGAGAGGAGATATTAATAGATTATAATATTAATGTAGTGCCATAATTAATTTGTTGTTTAATAATATCATTTGAGAATGTTATATTGTATTTTAAAAAATATTTATATATTAAATTTAAATAATAAATTTGTAACGTAAAATATTTGTGGTAGTGGTCTTATTTAGGGTGGCTTTTATTACAGTGATTTTTGTTGGTGTTTTCAAATTCATGTTATTGGTTCTTCATAGTGGTGTTGATATCCTCCAATAGTCCCATGTGGAGGTTGGGGTTATCCACCTCCTTGATCTTTGTAGGATCAAGAGTGGGGTTTTCCATCCCCTACAGGCCAACATAGGTAGAGTCTTCTCCTTGGGAGCTCTCAAGATGACTGACAACTACTTTTAGACAAAGGATTTTCTAGGCTGGGTTTAACTATTTCAATTCATCGTACAAACCAAAATATTTAAATAAAGGAGGATGGTGATCAACACATTTCTACGTTTGGTTGGGACTTTGTCACTGGAGTGAAGGTTTTATTGGGTTCCAGATGGAATGATCCACTAAATCAACACCCCTCTTCTATTGGCCTATTTGTTATTGTTGATTAATTATTTTTTTGATGTATTAAAGCCTTCCTAGGATTATCCTAATGCTTTATTAGTTTTTTCTCCTATGTTTGGTCTAGTTATTATATTTTTCCCTAGGCATGACCTAGTTTGGTGTTGTGGCATGTTCTCATACTGCCTTCTTTTTTGTGGATAGTCTTTAAAATATTGATATATTTATATTAATAATATAAGCTCTATTTCATTAAAAATGTAATAAATTTACTATATATATGTATGTATGTATGTATGTATGTGTGTATGCATGCATGTATGTATGTACGTATGTATGTATGTATGTATGTATGTATGTATGTATGTATGTATTTTAAAAATATATAACTCATGATGAAATTTTGATGTCATGATACATAAAGGATGCAATTTTTTTTAATGTTAAGAAAAAAGAAAATGAAGGTGGGAATAAGAACATATGTCAATATTTTGATGTAAATGGATACCAAAATTAATAAACACACATCAAAATTACAACCCAATGGATCATGATGGAGGTTGACAAATCAACTCATGTATGTTCAAATTCTCACATGAAAAAAAATTGTCAAAATTTTAACATAAACCCAAATGTTTAAATTTCAACCCAATAATTTTATCATCCATTCCTTTTCACCTTTCAAAATCCCAATTTTAATATTTGAATTTTAAAATCAACATGAATTTTTTTTATCAATTTTTATGTCTCATTTATAAAATATATTTCTATAAATAAATAAATAAATTTTTGACAAAGTTCAAGTACATACATAAAATTCTACGTACAATACATTACCATAAAGATACAGAGTCAAGTATGAAATACTCATAACTTATAAGTTCAATGGTATAACAAAGGTATAACCTATAGTTCCTACATATAATTATAAACATCCTCATAATTTACCATCATCACTTAACATAAAATAAAATATATTTTCATATCATTTTTTCCCAAAGATATAAAATAAGATATATCACATGAGTGATTCTAAATTTACAATACATAATAAGCAGCTTGATGCAGCTTTAGTCCTTATTCCTAAAAAAAAAATGAAATTTATTAGAGTTGAGAGTTTAATGGTAGCCATAGAGATTAATAGATCACATAGTTAAAGTAACAAAGACATCATTATTATTTATAATAGAGATTTGTTGAGAAGAGAAAAAATGTTGAGTACCCTACTTATCATCCATAATGTATACCCTCTCATGCCAACCTATTTATTATTAATGCTTATTTTTTTTTAATGTATTAGATCTTTCCTAGGATTAACCTAATGCTTTATTAGTTTTTGCTCATAGGTTTGGCTTAGTTATTATATTTTTTTCCTAAGCTTGACCTAGTTTAGTGTTGTGGTATGTTTTCATATCACCTTTTTTTTTGGATAGTCTTTAAAATATTAATATATTTATATTGATATTATAATCTCTATTTCATCAAACATATATATATATATATATAAAACTCATGACAAGTTTTTGATGTCATGATACATAAAGGATGTAGAATTTCTTTTGTTAAAACAATTTTTTTTAAAAAGGAGGAAAATAAAGGTGACAATAAGAACATATGTCAATATTTAAATGTAATTGGATGCCAAAATTAATAAATACACATCAAATTAGAACCCAATGGATCACGATAGAGATCGACAAATCAATGCATGTATGTTCAAATTCTCACATGAAAAAAAATGTCAAAATTTCAACCCAACAATTTTATCATGCATTCCTTTCCAACTTTCAAAATCCCAATTTTAATATTTGAATTTTAAAATTGACATAATTTTTTTATATCAATTGTTATGTCTTATTTATACAATATAATTCTATTTATAAATAAATAAAAATAAATAAATCCCTTATAAGTTGAAGTATATACATAAAATTCCAAGTACAATACATTACCATAAAGATACAACATCGGGTATGAAGTACACATAACATCCTCATAACTAAGTTCAATGGTAAAACAAAGGTATGATCTATAGATCCTACATATAATTATAACATTTGATTTTTTGAATAATAAACATCCTCATAATTTACTATCATCACTTAACATAAAATAAAATATAATTTCATATCATTTGTTCCCAAAGATACAAAATAGAATATTATCACGTGAGTGAATCTAGATTTACAATACATAATAATTATCGTGATATGGTTTTAGTATCTATTGCTAGGAAAAAAATATATATATATTAAGATTGAGAGTTTGATGGTAACCAAGGAAATTAATAAATTACATAATTAAAATGACAGAGACATCATTATAATTTATAATAGAGATTTATTGGATAGAGGAAAAAATGTTGAATACCCTACTTGTCATCCACAATGTAAACTCTCTCATTAATCATGGTGTGCATTACAACTTAAATCAATTTTAATTTAAAAAAAAAAAAAAAGCCTTTTAGTTGATTTGTAACAAATATAAAAAACAGTAAATAACGATGAAAATTTGATTATAGAATTCAACAACTAATTGCAATGTAAACAATAATTACACTAGAAAACTGAACTATTGTGGCTGTGGCATTCCTAAGTAAGGACAAACAGTGGAGAACATTTCTGAGTTCAAATAGAATAGTCTACCAATCTTTAGAGTAGTGTTTTAAACTATCTATTCAGACAAATTATTCTCCCTCAATATTTCATAACAAGTACACTCTTTGATCATTCACCTAAAAAGTCAAATTAAAATATTCAACGTATTCAAAGAAATAACTCATTAATGGAAAGATCTAAGTTTTTATATTGGCGGAAGCACACGATAACTTGTTTTTATAATCATAAACCAATTTTATAACTATCACAATTTGGGGGTGTGACGTATATTGTCTTCCCATAAAACACAACCTGAGTATCATGACCTTTCAAATTGGATAAATAAAAAAGATTCATTAATTCAAATATCCAATTATCCAAGCATAGTATCAATAGTCAGCTCAAGCCTAAGACTAGTTACCAATAAAAGTATATATATCTTTCATAATTTTGATTCTATTAACAAACCGGATAGTAATCCATCTACATTTTTGCTCACCAATAAAAATAAATTATTATTAAAAATATGAACATATAAAACATGATATATTTGATCCTCATCATGCCTAAAAATCAATATTGTTAATACCATGATATATCACATTTATATCTCAACTAGCAACAAATTCCTTGCCAAACCTTAATTTCAAATTTGCCAGTAAATAAGATGTTTTATACCTTTTTATTATATGAAAATAAAACTCTAAAGAGGTAAAGAAACACAAGTAATTGGAAGTCTAAGCAATCTTAAATTTTTTTTATCATATAATGTAGAAAATCATAATTTTTTATTGTTATCTTCGCTACATAGACCTTTCCTTGGAGATTTGTGATGGAACTATGGGAATTGGAACAAGTTTCATTTGTTTTTCCATTTATTTAAAGAACAAGTATTCTGCTTCATTCATGGCTTTTTATCTTTTAATTTCAGCTTCATTTTCTACAAGGAGATACATAGCCTCCACACCCTTTTCCCTGACCAGAAAGAATAATATCCATGAATCAACCACAAAGCAAACACGCCTCTCATTTACAACACGTAGTGGAAGAGTTCTAAACTAAGCAAATTTTACGATTTTTTTAAACCATTAGCTTCTGAAAGTTAAAGGTGTCATATAAGCACAAACTCATATAATAAATTATGAAAGCTGTTACTCAACTTGAGGAAGTAAAAAAGAATTCATTAATTCAAATATCCAAGCATAGTATCAAGACTCAACTCAAAGTCTAAGATTAGTTACCAATAAGAGACTTTATGTGTATCAATAGTTTTCATAACTTTGATTCTATTAACAAACCAGATGATAATCCACCTACAGTTTTGGCTCACTAATAAAAATAAATTATTATTGAAGATATAAGTATATGAAACATGATATTTTTGATCCTCATCATGCCCAAAACACAAAATTGTTAATATATCACGTTGTTATCTCAACTAGCAACAAACTCCTTTCCAAACCTTAATTTCAAATTTGTCAGTAAATAAGATGTTCTATGCATTTGGCAGTGAGGGTCAGAGCGACGTATATGGGTTGGGAATGCGGGATCAGATGACAGGTCAGCAGGTGGATTTTTAATGCGAGGCTAATTCGAACCAGGGTGTAAAGCTTCCACTTGACCCTACAGACCCCTAGTTGTATAATGAGAACAAAAAGCCTTCTCAAGCTCAGCAAACAACACTCCACAACCATATAAAACCAGGTAAAAAGGAGGGAACCGACTCTACCCAACGGGATCCCACAGAAACACTTTAATTCTCTTTTAAAAAAACTCATAACTCAGTTAAAAATAATAATTTAATTAAAAAATAATATTAAATCGATTCCAATATTACCCGCTGTGCAGGTAATTCTCTTTAGAAAAACTCACAACTCTTAAATTTATTAAAGACGAATAACTAAACAAATACAAACTAATAACTTAACAAAAAGAGTCCTGAGCGAGTAATCATTGAAATCCTAGTTTGAAAATTAAGAACGCAAAGATCCGTCAAGTGAAACACTGTGTTAAATGCTATGAAGGAAATGAAAACCCAGCTTTAAAAAATCTTTGAAGCACCCATCTGATATATCTCAATTGCAAGATCTACTAGTGATTAAGATCTCTGGTATGAATTACATATAACATCCTCAGATGAATATATCTGAGTGCAGTATTTGCTGATGATTCAAATCTCTCGTATGAATTAGGTATTTCCCAGCTATCAGCTCAAAAAGAACAAATTTATTCGCATTAACTCTGTCATACATTAAATGATGCAGGGAGAAATCGGTTATACTTTGAGATTCTTTTTCACCATATATTGAGGAGGAATAATTTTGCCGTGTCTGGCAACATATTAAGTGGCACAGATACATGGATTTGATTCCTTACATACGTCAAAATCCCACTTCTCAAAATCTTCTTTCTTGTGTGGATGAGGAGGCTGAAGAGGCAACAACTGTGCAGCAAAGGCTTTGGATTTAAAGCGTCCATATTATTCATCGTTGAAAGTCTTGAGCCGTCTTGAAAGCGGCTGCAGTCCGTGCAATACATGCTCCCCAATATATTTAGGTGTCTTTGCATGGTGCTTGAAGAAGGAATGCTTCAGTAATTTTTTTGCTGTAGGTCTTTGACGCGGGTCAAGAACAAGGCACATGCTCACCATTTCTTTAAAGAATTTGAGAATTTGCCATCAGGTAATTGTGGAATCATGCCCCTAAGTATCTTGCTAATTACTCCCTGCACCGACTTTGCCTCAGAAAAATGCGGGCGACCCACAGCCAGCTCCATTGCAGTTATCCCGAAAGACCATATGTCAGCCTTGCAATCGTATCCTTCCTTAGTGTCATCGGTTGAAAGGACTTGTGGGGCCATCCAGAAAATTATGCCAGAACAAGTGTGCCTCTTCATCTTTTCCCTATCACCCGATTCGAAAATAAACGCGGAGACTCCAAGATCAGCCAATTTGACGGATCCATCAGCATCCACTAAAACATTGGCAGCCTTGACATCTCTGTGGATGTGGCCCTCCTTCTGCAGGTATATAAGGGCTTTTAAGGTCTCGTTCAGGATGGTCGCAATGACAGCCTATTTCAAATATGTAAAAAAATAATATAACGAGAGAAAAAGTCCATGGGAAATCATGCTTAACAAGACATTGTCTATTAAACATTGTTCTGTAGAAGATCCCACTATTCCAATATATCAATTTCATTTCAAATAAATTAAACATATCAAAGCTGCAATAACAAACACAAAGATTGATACCATTGGTATTATTATTTTCTATTACTTCCACCATCATCTTCATGAGGCCAGATGAGACTTCAGCTATGAGAAGATTTTTTTTTCCTATAAGATAACTCTGATTATAATATTAAGGTAGCCCTTTGGTGGGTGCTTGTTAGGAAGAGGGAAAAATTTTAGCAGATTTGTGTGATTAAAAAACACAGCCTCCTCTGATTCTTTCCATCAAAATATATAATGGAAAGATAATAGGAACCAAATCAAAGACAATTCTTCATTAATCCAAACATACCTAAATTACACCAAGTAATAAGATGGTTTGAGAAAATTGGTCCAAACTACCAGGATTGTCACTGAGTACAATACATACTAGACATAAAACAATTATAGACATCCACAAATTAGGGATTTTTGAAAAATTAAATTCATTTAGATTTGGTGTTATAGTCATGTACATTAAAATGACTAATTTATGTTATCCTACTTATGAATTTATAATTAACAATAGACATTGTAAGAAAAAGTAGTTAAAAAATATGATGCATCTTGGCATTTCAAAAAATGTAACATTGACATATATGATTGTGAGTATAAATACGCTTTAAATTTCATTTTAGAATACATGATAGGTACATTATGGACAACAACATTTGACGATTTTTCCATTGTAATCATGGATATCATAGAACAAAAATTATAATAGCTATTAGCATCCCCTGATGACATATGGGAGGTAGTTAAAAAAGTGCTTTTCTACAAGTATCAATTCATAATGTCCACGAAATTAGAATTATACAATGACAAGAAAAAGATCCATTGTACTTTACTAAATGCATATAAAGATGAATCTACACCACTGGATCCTTCTTTACTTAATGTATTTGATGTAATTTAATACATGTATACACTTACACATAGTTGGTCAATTATAATTTTGCTTTGTTTACATATATAAAATTTACAAATAAAATAATTATTCTTGTCTTGTTAAAATCTCTTAGAATATATTAGTTACACATATGTTGCTACCCACCTACAACCAAAACTTTTGCATGTTGACATTCATATAAAGATGACTAAAATTTTGTATTAAATAATTTTTAAATATCTACATTTTTGCGTTGTATTCTATTTCCATAGGTAGAAAATAAATTCGTAAAATTTAAAAGATTTTTGCAGCTAATATTTTAATTATAATTATTGTAGACATCCAGGAAAAGTGACAAATCAAGTAAATGAGCATGATTTAGGTATATAATCCATAAGGATGCCATTAACACACATCAATGACTTATTTATAATGTGTAGACAATAAATACCAACATTTCAGTTATTGATGGTGCTATTATACAAGCTCAGAAATGATTTCATCTAAGGATGGATACCCTATCTTCAATACATGTATGCTTCACCTATAACGAATTATATCTAGGAATCTAAACATAGGATTACAATGCAAACAACAATTCTAACCATTACATTTATAAGAAAAATAATAATCAGTTTGGTGCTAATAATAACATGGACCTAGGGATATAACCTAAAGTTTTATCTAATTTGACTCAAGTAGAGGAAATGTTAATTTATTGAGTCAATATAATATTATAGGTAATGCATGCACATGGTGGGAAATACAAATATTGTGGTCACACTATTAGCTTTTCTTAAGATATGTCCTCTATTATTAGGCACCTACCACGTCAAGCTAAAAATCTTGACATCCCAGTGTCAAGAAGAATTGGATCAAAAAATGAATCATATGAAATTACTTTGTAAGTAGATCACATGTCATGCAAGCACTACATCCAAAAATTAAAAATGATCCCTACTATGCAAATGTCTAGCTTGACCATCAAGTGCTTGATGCCCTACCATCTGAACCTACTGATATCTCCTTCCTCCTTCCTCACACCACTATGGAGACTGTAGATGTAGAAATCGATGATATACAATTGGATGATAACAAAAATGCACCTCCATACCTACACTATCATCAAATGTCATATTTTATCACTTCCATTCTAAATACACAAAGAGAATTTGATGAAATAAGGGACTACATAATCAACCCCAATAGTGGTAATCTAAATGTAATCAATTGGGCCACTATTAGTAAGTTGACCACCAATGAGTATAACACAGAAGAGTTATTTTCTATGGCATTTCCTACTCTTTTTCCAATAAGTGTTGGTATGTACTAACAACCCCATATTTGAAAATTCTATCTCTATGAATATGCTTTACATCTACTTATATATCAAGATAATCAGTTTGAAAGCCATCTACAATTTTGATATTTCTTTTTGAACTTAATTATGTGGCATCGAACTCAACCAACATCTGTAATATTTGCCAAAAAAATAAGTGGACAACTTGCTAATATGTACAAAATTGTATGATGGTTGTTTCATTAAAAGATATAAGATTAGATGAGGAGATATTAATAAACTATAATATTAATGTAATCCTATAATTAATTTGTTATTTAATAATATCTTTTGAGAATGTTATATTGTATTTTAATTAATATTTATATATTTAATTTAAATAATTTTTAAATAATAATTTTGTAATGTAAAAGATTTGTGGTAGTGGTCTTTTTTAGGGTGGCTTTTATTACAGTCATTTTTGTTGGTGTTTTCACAATTATGCTATTGGTTCTTCAAAGTGGTGTTGATCTCCTCCCCCAACCCCATGTGGAGGTTGGGATTATCCACTTCCTTTCTCTTTGTAGGATCAAGAGTGGGGCATTCCATCCCCTACAAGCCAACATAAATAGAGTCTTCTCCCTGGGAGCTCTCAAGATGATTGACATCTGCTTTCAGATAAAGGATTTTCTAGGCTAGGTTTAACTATTTCATCACATTGTACAAACCAAAATATTGAAATAAAAGAGGATGGTGATCAACACACTTCTAAGTCTAGTTGGCACCTTGCCACTGGAGGGAACGTTTTGCTGGGTTCCAGATGGAATGATCCACCAAATTAGTACCCCTCTTCTACCAACCTATTTACTATTGCTACTTAATTAATTTTTTGATGTATTAGAGATTTCCTACAGTTAGCCTAATGATTTATTAGTTTTTTTCTCCTAGGTTTGGCATAGTTATTGTATTTTTTCCCTAGGGTTGACCTAGTTTAGTGTTGTGGCATGTTCTCATACTACCTTCTTTTCTGTAGATAGTTTTTAAATTATTGATATATTTATATTAATAATATAATCTCTATTTCATCAAAATGTGTGTGTGTGTGTGTGTGTGTGTGTGTGTGTGTGTGTGTGTGTGTGTGTGTGTGTGTGTGTGTGTGTGTGTGTGTATTTTAAAAATATATAACTCATGATGAAATTTTGATGTCATGATACATAAAGGATGCAAAAAAATTTATGTTAAAATAATGTTAAAAAAAAGAAAATGAAGATGGGAGTAAGAACATATGTCATTATTTTAATGTAAATGGATACCAAAATTAATAAACACACATCAAAATTAGAACCCAATGGATCATGATGGAGGTCAACAAATCAACTCATATATGTTCAAATAATGACACAAAAAAAATTTATCAAAATTTTAACATAAACACAAATGTTCAAATTTCAACCCAATAATTTTATCATCCATTCCTTTTCAACTTTCAAAATCCTAATTTTAATAATTGAATTTTAAAATAAACATGATTTTTTTAAATTAATTTTTATGTCTTATTTATAAAATATATTTCTTTAAATAAATAAATAATTAAATACCTAACAATTTTCAAGTACATACATAAAATTATATGTACAATACATTACCATAAAAATACAACATCAAGTATGAAGTACACATAACATCATCATAACTTATAAGTTTAATAGTATAACAAAGGTATAAATTATAGTTCCTACATATAATTATAACATTTAATTCCTTGAATAATAAACATCCTCATAATTTACCATCATCACTTAACATAAAATAATATATATTTTCATATCATTTGTTCCCAAAGATATAAAATAGGAAATATCACATGAGTGAATCTAAATTTACAATACATAACAAGCATCGTGATGCAGCTTTAGTCCTTATTCCTAAAAGTAAAAAATGAAATTTATTAGAGTTGAGAGTTTGATGGTAGCCACAAAGATTAATAGATCACATAGTTAAAGTGACAAAGACATCATTATTATTTATAATAGATATTTGTTGGAGAAGAGAAAAAAATGTTGAATACCCTACTTATCACCCACAATGTATGCCCTCTTGTTAATCATAATGTGCATTACAACTTAAATCAATTTTAATTTTGAACAAACAATGCTTAATTTTGAATACCCTACTTATCATCCACAATGTATGCCCTCTCATGCCAATCTGTTTACTATTAATGCTTAATTTTTTTAATAATGTATTAGATATTTCCTAGGCTTAACCTAATGTTTTATTAGTTTTTGCTCCTAGGTTTTGTCTAGTTATTATATTTTTTCCCTAGGCTTGGCCTAGTTTAGTGTTATGGCATGTTCTCATACTGCCTTCTTTTTTTTTGGATAGTCTTTAAAATATTGATATATTTATATAAATATT
>JARHVA010000880.1:2567500-2597500 GCA_037957365.1 Torreya grandis
TTGATGGATTAGACAATAGTTTCCAAACTACCACACCAAGGGTTGACATCAAACCTACCATGCCATGTGCCCATGATAATGTCTGCAATTCCTTTTATCATTTGTTGCTCCCTTGGGGCAACTGTTCATATATAGGACCAATGAATATAGTTAATATTTCATTAGAAAAATAAAAAAATGAACATAAAGTTGGATTATAGGGGTAGAATTGAAGGGATGATGAGAAGAGAATTAGAGATTATCAGTGTCCTCTTTCTTCCACTTTAAACCTATATTTAAGTGTTTTATGTTAGGAGCATGGCACATGAGGTATTGACAACAAAGGAGGGGACTTGGGTTCGTATGGCACTTGTGGTAGATGGTATGGTGTGATTTTTTTTTTTGGCATGATTTTCAATTGTCTAGCTCTTTGGTGATGGTTATTTAGATTAGTTGTGGTGGATTTTAATGGGGTTGCTTTGGCTACAAGCTTCCATTATGGCAACTTTGTGTGCTTTTGCTCTTGGTGTGACCTCTTTTGTAGTAGCATGTGGTAGCTTTCCAATTTCTTAAGACTCTACTTGTTATTTTGGTTCAAATTTTAGGGTTTTTGTGGAGGGGAAAGTACATGGACTTTCAGTCATCAAATGTTTCAAATATTTATCTTTTGGATATTAATGGTTTATTTACACTTTTCATATAGGTTGTGGAACATATTTTCCATGGAATATCACTTTCATTTCTCTTATAATTTTGTTTGACTCTAAGATGCTTGTTAAGGTTTGATAACATTTCTTTGTATGAAGGTTTTATTTTAATCCTTTGTTTGACTCTTCCCAACCATAAAGTGTGTATCAAGAGAATAATTTTTATTTCATATCCCCCTTTTAATGTAAACTTAATTATAATATCATGCTAACCAATCTTTATTATATAATAAATATTATTTGTAATTTTTATTTTCTATAAAAATTAATTTATTTACGAAAAATTAATAAAATTATAATTATGAAACCAAATAAAAATATGAAATCAAATAAAAAACACGTTTAAAAAAGTATTCGTTCTAACTAAAATGGAAGAAATAAAAATATATAATGTAAAGTAAATTGGAAAGAATTAAAAAACATGGATTCCAATTAATGGTTTTTTTTTTTTAAATTATTATTTTTTAAAATTCAGTTCACTTTTTAAAAAAAGCAAATAATAGACGAATAGTATTTGAGGATTAAAAACTATAAATTAAAAAGCCGCAGTCGATGTGCATGGCTTGTAAACTGCAGTTCACTACAATATATAATCTACCCAATTGGCTTGTAAGGAGTATTACATGATTTTAGAAGATGGGAAATGTGCGTAAAGAAAAGGAGGGACAGAAATACTATCCAGTTATGGCTGAACAGTACAGATTGGTTGATGAAATAGGCAGGGGAGGTAGCGCAGTTGTTTACAGCGCAGTCTGCCTACCTTACAACGAAATCGTGGCGATAAAGTGCCTGGACCTGGACAAGGCCAACGAGGACATCAGCAAAGTGGAGCAGGAAGCACAGATGATGAGGTTCGTCTTCCATCCCAACGTCCTCAGCGCACACTGTGCATTCATCGTCAACACCCACCTCTGGGAAGTCATGCCCTTCATGGCCGCCGGCTCCGTCCACAGGCTTCTCAAAACCAACTACCCCAACGGAATGGAAAGGGCTGTCATTGCGACCATCCTGAAAGAGACCTTAAAAGCCCTTATATACCTGCACAAGGAAGGCCACATCCACAGAGATGTCAAGGCTGCCAATGTTTTAGTGGATGCTGATGGATCCGTCAAATTGGCTGATCTTGGAGTCTCCGCGTTTATTTTCGAATCAGGCGATAGGGAAAAGATGAAAAGGCACACTTCTTCTGGCACAATTTTCTGGATGGCCCCAGAAGTCCTTTCAACCGATGACACTAAGGAAGGATACGATTGCATGGCTGACATATGGTCTTTCGGGATAACTGCAATGGAGCTGGCTGTGGGTCGTCCGCCCTTTTCTGAGGCAAAGTCAGTGCAGGGAGTAATTAGCAAGATACTTAGGGGCATGATTCCACAATTACCTGATGGCAAATTCTCAAATTCGTTTAAAGAAATGGTGAGCATGTGCCTTGTTCTTGACCCGCGTCAAAGACCTACAGCAGAAAAATTACTGAAGCATTCCTTCTTCAAGCACCATGCAAAGACACCTAAATATATTGGGGAGCATGTATTGCACGGACTGCAGCCGCTTTCAAGACGGCTCAAGACTTTCAACGATGAAGAATATGGACGCTTTAAATCCAAAGCCCTTGCTGCACAGTTGTTGCCTCTTCAGCCTCCTCATCCACACAAGAAAGAGGTTTATGAGAAGTGGGATTTTGACGTATGTAAAGATTCAAATCCATGTATCTGTGCCACTTAATATGCTGCCAGATACGGCAAAATTATTCATCCTCAATATATGGTGTAAAAGAATCGGAAAGTATAAACGATTTCTCCCTGTATCATTTAATGTATGGCAGAGTTAATGCGAAAAAATTTGTTCTTTTTGAGCTGATATCTGGGAAATACCTAATTCATACGAGAGATTTAAATCATCAGTAAATACTGCACTCAGATATATTCATCTGAGGATGTTATATGGAATTCATACCAGGGATCTTAATCACTAGTAGATCTTGCAATTCAGATTTATCAGATGGGTGCTTCAAGATTTTTTAAAGCTGGGTTTTCATTTCCTTCATAGCATTTAACACAGTGTTTCAAATGACGGATCTTTGCGTTCTTAATTTTCAAACTAGGATTTCAATGATTACTCGCTCATAAGGACTCTTTGTTAAGTTATTAATTTGTATTTGTTTAGTTATTCATCTTTAATAAATTTAAGAGTTATGAGTTTTTTTAAAGAGAAGTACCTGCACAGCAGGTAATATTGGAATCGATTTATTATTATTTTTAATTGAATTATTATTTCTTAACTGACGAGTTTTTTTTAAAGAGAATTTAAGTGTTTCTGTGGGATCCCGTTGGGTAGAGTTGGTTCCCTCCATTCTACCTGGTTTTATATGGTTGTGGAGTGTTGTTTGCTGAGCTTGAGAAGGCTTTTTGTTCTCCTTATACAGCTAGGGGTCTGTAGGGTCAAGTGGAAGCTTTACACCCTGGTTCGAATTAGCTTCGCATTAAAAATCCACCTGCTGACCTGTCATCTGATCCCACATTCCCAACCCATATTCGTCGCTCTGACCTTCATTGCCAAAGAACATCTTGTTTACTGACAAATTTGAAATTAAGGTTGGAAAGGAGTTTGTTGCTAGTTGAAATATAAACGTGATATATTAACAATTTTGAGTTTTGGGCATGATGAGGATCAAATATATCATGTTTCATATACTTATATCTTCAATAATAATTTATTTTTTATTAGTGAGCAAAAACTGTAGGTGGATTATCATCTGGTTTGTTAATAGAATTAAAGTTTATTAGTGAGCAAAAACAGTAGGTGGATTATCATCTAGTTTGTTAATAGAATTAAAATTATGAAAGCTATTGATATACACATAAAGTCTCTTATTGGTAACTAATCTTAGACTTTAAATATTTGGATATTTGAATTAATGAATCTTCTTTTATTTCTCCAATTTGAAAGGTCATGATACTCACAACTACTCTTATGGTGGTGTTTTATGGGAAGCTAATATACGTCACACACCATATTTTGACATGTATAAAATTGGTTTGTGATTATAAAAATAAGTTATCATGTATTCACCCAATATAATAACTTAGATCTTTCCATCAATGAGTTGTTTCTTTAAATATATTGTATATTTTAATTTGACTTTTCTAGGTGAATGATCAAAGAGTGTACTTGTTATGAAATATTGAGGGAGAATAATTTGTCTATATGATCGAATAGCTAGTTCAGAATAACACTCTAAAGATTGGCAGAATATTCTGTTTGGACTCCAAAAATGTTCTCCACTGTTTGTCTCTACTTAGGCATGCCATAGCCACAATATGGTTTAGTTTTCTAATGCAATTATTGTTTACGTTGCAATTAGTTGTTGAAAATTATAATAAAATTTTCATGGTTATTTAATGTTTTTCATGCTTCTTTCAAATCAAATTACATTTTACAAGTTTTTTTTTTTTTTTTCAAAATTAAAATTGATTTACGTTGTAATGTACATCATGACTAATGAGAGAGTATACATTGTGGATGAGAAGTACCTAGGGTATTCAACATTATTTTCTCTTCTCCAACAAATATTTATTAGAAATAATAATGATATCTTTGTCACTTTAATTATGTGATTTATTAATCTCCTTAGTTACTATCAAACTCTCAATTTTAATAATCTTCATTTTTTCTTTTAACAACATATACTAAAGCCACATTATGGCATTTGTTATGTATTGCAAATCTAGATTCATTGATGTGATATATCCTATTTTGTATCTTTGAGAACAAATGATATGAAATTATATTTTATTTTATATTAAGTGATGATGGTAAATTACGATAATCTTTATTATTCAAGAAATTAAATGTTATAATTATATCTAGGAATTATAGATTATACCTTTGTTGTACCATTGAACTTATAAGTTATGAGGATGTTATGTCTACTTCATACCTGATGTTGTATCTTTATGGTAATGTTTTGTACTTAAAATTTTATGTATGTACTTAAACTTTGTTAGAGATTTATTTATTTATTTATTTATACATATAACTATATTTTATAAATGGGACATAAAAATTGATAAAAAAAATCACGCCCATTTTAAAATTAGGATTTTGAATGTTGAAAAGGAATGGATGATAAATTTGTTGGGTTGAAATTTGAACATTTGGGTTTATGTTAAAATTTTGATAATTATTTTTCGTCTGATAATTTGAACATACATGCGTTGATTTGTCGACCTCCATCATGATCCATTGGGTTCTAATTTTGATGTGTGTTTATTAATTTTGTCATCCATTTACATCAAAATATTGGCATATCTCCTTATTCCCACCTTCATTTTCCTTTTTAAAAAAAAATTATTTAAACATAAATAATTCTACATCCTTTACGTATCATGACATCAAAATTTCATCATGAGCTCTATATTTTAAACACACACACACACACACACACACACACACACACACACACACACACACACACAATGTAAATTCATTACATTTTTTTTGATGAAATAAAACTTATATTATTAATATAAATATATCAATATTTTAAAGACTATCCAAAATAAAAAGGGTAGTATGAAAACATGCCACAACACCAAACTAGATCAATCCTAGGGAAAAAATACAATAACTAGGGCAAACCTAGGAGAAAAAACTAATAAAGCATTAGGCTAAGCGTAACAAAGCTCTAATACATCAAAAAAAATTATGCAACAATAATAAGTAGGTCAGTATAAGAGGGGTATTAATTTGGTGGATCATTCCAACTAGAACCCAACAAATCCTTCCCTCTAGTGATAGGGTCCCAATAAGACCTATAAGTGTGTTGATCACCACCCTCCTTTATTTCTATATTTCAGTCTGTATGACACAGTGAAATCGTTAAACCTACCTAGAAAATCCTTTATCTAAATTCAACTGTCAGTCATCCTAAGAGCTCTGAGGGAGAGGACTCCATCTATGTTGGCCTATAGGGAATGGAAAGCCCTTCTCTTGATCCTATAGAGAGTAAGGAGGTAGATAACCCCAACTTCCACATGGGGCTAGGGGAGGAGATAAACACCACTGTGAAGAACCAATAACATGATTGTGAAAACACTGACAAGAATGACTGTGATGAAAACCACTCTAAAAAAGACCCCTACCACAAATTCATTGCATTAAAAATTTATTATTTAAAAATTATTTAAATTCAACATATAAAAATTCAGTAAAATATGATATAACTTTCTCAAATGATATTATTAAACAAAAAATTAATTATGAAACTACATAATATTATAATCTATTAATATCTCCTCCCCTAATCTTATATCTTTTAATGAAACAACCATCATAAACTTTTGTACATATTCAGAAATAAATAAATTTTGTTAGATCTTATAAATCATGTGTTATTTATAAACCCTACAATATTTATTAGTGCCTTAGGCATCCCATCAATGTATAGATGCTTCCTCATAAAACATATTTTCCATACTCTATCTTATCCTTGATTTGGTTGTAATTTGCATCGAGGCAATATATTCGCATGTTATTTTTCTTATATCTCACCAAAATTTTCCACTCACAAAACTTGTATATGGGGCCAAAAAGAATTTAAAATTTGAAGGTTTCCCTAGGCAAACATTTATTTCATCCATTTAAAACAAATCTAATCCATTCATGAAGGATGAGACTACGCAATGCATGTAATTTCCTAATTAGAAGTCAAATTTGACATAGTTAATATGATTTCATCATTATAAGAGTACTTTCTTCCTCTTGATATGAAGTATGACCATGTACAATTGAATGTCTCTTAGTAAATAAAATATATATTTTTTCCTTATAAGGGGACCACCTAAAATTTAATTAAGTGAATCATCCTCACTAACAGAGGATATTTTAGATATGTATCTATCAGATAAAATGGATGGGACTTGTAAAAATTTGAAAAACATTTTGATGAGTTGATTTTTTTAGGAAGATGAATCTATCTATGTTGGTATAGCCCAAGGTTGTAGCTTTGGCCTCTTTGGATATGTTTAGCCTCATTATTTATTGGGTGGACTCAATTTTAAATAAATTTTAAAACATAAATTAATAGGTTATTTCATACAAATAAAACTGAACATGAAGTAATAGGAGTCTGTTAAGAATTTGAAGTGTGAATATTAAGATGCATATTTCAAGAGCCCAATATACAAAAGAAAAGTAACTATATTATGAGAAAATGATTTACATATGTAGACATTAAATTTTAGTAAATCCTATATATATTACAAGTTTTATTTTTGGGGAAAAATTATAGAACTTTAAATTACATTTACAACCACTATAAATGTAATGGAAGAGGCAATTCTCTCAATCTTCTTTCCTCTAATTTCTAAACATTTACATATTGAATGTCTTTCATTCTCACAAAGCACTCAAATGTAAAAGTAGGGTAGATATATTTGTCATTGAGTAAATGTATTGCTGATACAACAGTGAAGGTAAACCCTTGATGATCAATGTTGACAATGTTAGTTGTTACTTTATAAAGAGTCATTCCTTGTGCTTTATGTATGGCTAGGCCCTGATGACATTTTGATAGGCATTTGTCAATGGTTACCTCATCTAATAGAAGGAATCAGAAGATGTGAAGGATTGGAAACTATCCCATTGGGGATCAAAGAATTTTTTGAATGTGAAAACTATATACATGGGTAATAAAGGTGGATTTGAATCTAAATTGTAGTCAATTTAAACCTTTTATCCAACCACTCCATTAACTAAACCTTCTTTCACCCATATATTCATTGTTAGCATGATTTTTTATCCTTTACATAGAAGCATAGTTGATTCAAGTTTAGTGTCATTCTAGTTAGATTTATCTATATGTTTGCTTTGTTCTACTTTGCATATTACAAATAGAGTGTTTAAGGATTTTAACATTTCCTTAGTATGCATTTTTTCCAATATGTTTGTTGCATACAAATGTGTTGAGTTTTTAAAAAGTCACTTTCTTCTGCAGGCATAAATGATGTTATTCTTGGCATAAGAATATTATATTATTCCTCTATTGGAACTGCATTTATGATGTTGGTTAGAAAATATATGAATTATATCTAGACTTTTGTGCATCTTTATTGATGAAAATTTGATTATAATGTGATAGTTGTATCAAAAATTTGCCACAGTGTGTGACCAAAAGACCTCCCTGCATACATTGGAATGTAATTTATTGATAGAAGTTATCCCAAGTCCACAACAAGTATTATCTAACAAACACCAAAGTATTTGTTATTATGATTAGGAAAGGCCTCACACAACCAACTATTTACATTACTCAATCTCTTTGGGCCTATAAATCTCATTTCATTTATGAGAACATATTCAATGTATGTCATTTCTTCTTGAAAAATTGTTAATGCATGTCCATCAAGTTATTTCATTTCATAGATAGGTATGTGGAGGGATAAATGTATTATCGATGCATTTAATTATAATGATGCAACACTAGTTGTAGTGAGGAGAAGGAGTGGGTAATTATGTTTGACAACAAGTGCATCCAAAGAATGTTTGAGGTTACTTATCACATAATATTCACCTATACCTATTATTCCTTTTATTATCATTCTGAGCAAGGTTACTTGTGGCCTTTTTTGGGCATGCTTCCCAATTATGTTGAATGGTTGTTTTTTATTACCCAATAGTTGATTCATCATTGGTTAGCTTGTGCCACCATTGTTTGTATCTTTGGAAATAATGCATTGATAATCTATGAAGTACCATTTGGTTGTGTGTAGACTAAATGGTACATTGGAATGATCCTAATTAGTCTTGTTGTCAAAGTCATGGTGGCAAACCATTCTAGTGTAATCTATTTCATTATTCCCTAACAGGTGTATTTGTGATAGAATTTCCCACTCATTCAATTCCATATCAAGTTATATATCCTCTTTATTTTTAATTTTATCATTGGTGAAATTGTCATTGTTCCCATACTCTACACATGATCTCTAAATATGCCATGGATTTTAAGAGTCCTTTAATTGATCCTAGTGTGTAACAATTCTTTCCCTATTTAAACTAATACCCACATCAAAATTAAGGAATGGTTTGTAAAGAAAGATATCTACCCAATAAAATAGATCAAATTAAGGGGAATCATAAGAGAATTTTGAAGAGAATTGAGGCTATATTTGAAGAACCTCCTGAGTATTTCTTTGTCTCTATTCATTATTTTTTATTTAACTATTATAAGACAAAGATATTTTTACTTTAATGAGTGGTGTTATCTCCAAAAAAGAAGGGTGATGTACATATGCATGAATGGATTTTTTTTGTCTTTTGTAGATACACCATGTAGGACCTTATCGAAGGTTTGTTTGCCAACAGATAAACTAAAAAATCTTTGACTGCAAGATTTTAGAGGTAGATTTTATAGCATGTTGCATGTTTCTTCAGCATGTATGTCACAATCGATAATAGTTTTTGAGAAGAACTTGATGTATATAGTCATTGTTGGCTCTTTATTATAATTACAAATGATATTATAGTTAACATATGGTGATTTATTTCACATTTATTTTCAACCTTTGATACTCAAGGTGAAAAATAGTGTAGGAAATCCAAAATATGTAATCATATCTATCAATTCATTCTTTGACTTAGAAAAAAATGAACGTTTACCTATAAGGGTGTATACATAACACATTAGTTGATATGCTATACTTGCATCAATTAATTGTGTTACCTGTCCATGCAAGTTTGATATTGTAACTAGCAAGTTGTCCTCTTATTTTTTTGGTGAATAATATAGATGTTGCTTGAGTTAGATGCCACATAATTAGGTTCAAAAAGAAATATCAAAACTTTGGATGGCTTCTAAACTAATTATCTTGATATCTAAGTATGTGTAAAGTATATTCATGGAGATAGAATTTTATAATATGGGTTTGTTGGTAAATGCAAAACCTTATTGGAAAAAGAGTAGGAAATGCCATAGAAAATAATTTTTTTATGTTGTACTAATTGATGGAGAATTTAATAAAACTAGGCCAATTGATTAGATTTGAATTTTAACTATTGGGGTTGGTTATATAGTCCCTTATTTGGTCAATTTATCTTCATATATTTAAAAGGGAAACAACAAAATATGACTCTTGATTATAGTGTAGGTATGGAGGTGTATTTGTGTTATCATCCAACTATACATCATCGATTTATACATCTACAGTATCCATAGTGGTGTTTTGAAGGAGGAAGGATATAGGAGAAGGTTAATATGGTAGGGCATCAAACACTTGATGGTCATGATAGACGTCTACATAGTAGGGATCACTTTAATTTTTTTAATGTAGTGATTTCATGACATGTGATCTACTTATAAAGTAATCATATGATTTTTTTATCCAATTATTCTTAACACTAAGATGTCAATATTTTCAACTTGATGTGGTAGGTACCTAAAAATAGAGGATATATCTTAGGGAAAGCTAATAGTGTGTCCATTATATTTATATTTCCCACCATGTGTATGTATTACCTATAATATTGGATTGAATTGAGCAATAAACATTTACTCTACTTGAGTCAAACAAGATAAATCTGTAGGTTTTATCCCTAGGTCTATTTTATTATTAGCACTAAATTAATTATTGTGTTTCTCAACAATGTAATAGTTAGAAGTGTTGTTTACATTGTAATGCTTTGTTTGTATTCCTGGATACAATTCATTATATGTGAATTATGCATGTATTGAAGATAGGGCATCCACCCTTGCATGAAATCAATTTTAAGGTTATGTAATAATACCATCAGTGACTAAAATGTTGGTATTTATTACATGTGCATTGTAATTAATTCACCAACTCATGTTAATCTCATCCTTATTGATTATGTACCTAAACCATGATTATTTATTTGATTTGTCACTTTTCCTAGATGTTTGCAATAATCATAATTGAGATATTAGCTATAACATTCTTGTAAATTTTATGAATTTATTTTTTGCCTATAAAAATAGAATATAATGCAAAAATGTAAATATTTAAAAATAACCAATACAAAATTTTAGTATTCTTTATATGAATGCCAACATGCAAATTTTTTGGTTGTAGGTGGGTAGAAAAATATGCATAACTAATATATTCTCTGAGATTATAACATGATAATAATAATTATTTTATTCATAAATTTTATATATGTAAACAAATCAAAATTATAATTTACCATATATGTCTAAGTGTGTATGCATTAAATTACATTAGATACATTAAGTAAAGAAGGATTTGGTGGTGAAGATTCGTATTTATATGCATTTAGTAATGTACAATATATCTATTCCTTGTCATTATAAAATTCCAATTTTATGGACACTATGAATCGATACTTACATAAAAGCACTTTTTAATACCTCGTAGATGCCATTAGGAGATGCTAATAGCTATTATAATTCTCATTCTATGATATCCATGATTTTAATGGAAACATCATCAAATTTTATTGTCCATATTATACCTATCATGTCTTCTAAAATAGAATTTAAATTGTATTTATAATCAAAATCCTATATGCCAATGTTACATTTTTGACAATGCCAAGATGCATCATCTTTTTTAACAATTTTTTTCTTACATTATCTATTGTTAATTATAACTTCACAAGCAGGATAACATAAATTAGTCATTTTAATTTACATATGACTATAGAATCAAATGTAAATGAATTTGATTTTCCAAGAACACCTGATTTGTGAATGTCTATAATTGTTTATGTTCAATAATTCTTGTACTCAGTGATGATGCTGGTAGTTTTGAACCATTTTCCTCAGACCATCTTCTTACTTGATTTACTTTAGGTATATTTGGATAAATGAAAATTTGTGTCTCTGAGTTGGTTCTTATTATCTTTCTATTATATGTTTTAAATCTAACCTTTTTGATGGCAAGAATCAGAGGAGGCTGTGTATTTTCATCACAAAAATCCACTAAATTTTTTCCCTATTCCCAAACACCTCCCTATGGGCTACATTAATATTATAATCAGATTTGTCTTATAACAAACATATTATTCTCATACCTAAATTCCCATTTGGTCTCATGAATATGATGGTGGAAATAATAGAAAGAATAATACCAATGGTATCAATATTTGTGTTTTCTATTTCATCTTTGATTACTTAATTTATTTGAAACCGACTTGATATATTGGAATAGTGGGATCTTTTACAAAACAATGTTTAATATACATATTTCAAAGTTTCATTTGAAATAGAGTATATTTTCTTAACTTGAATTTGATTGTAGTACATACGTGTAGCCTCACCAAAAGAAGTAACAATGATGTCATCACCTTCAATATCAATAATGTTGTAGCTGAAACCTATCCCGAGCCATTGTTAATTGAGTAATTATGAAGAATACCTTTTTTAAGTAACCTATAATCTATAATCCAATTATTTTTGTAAGGATTTAAATATCTTATTGAAATGTTTGTCACTATGCCCATGCATTCTCTCTCAAATGCTGATGTAGACACTCCATTGATACCAATTTGGTTGCCATGATTTTCCATTGTTGAATTGTGTTATTGTTGGATATGTGATAACATGTGATGTGATTGTATTCGATCAGAGTAGCCTCCTATAAATAAACATATATAAGTAAAAATAATGTCATCTTTATTTATAACTACAAGTAATAAAAACCAATATATGGTGATTAAAAGTAAGAACATATCTTTATTCAAGCCATGTATATATGTATAGAGATTGAACGTACAAATGTATTTACATTTGTGGTATCTATATTTGATGCATATTTAAATTATATAGTATATTAAGTGAAATATTTAAGATTTATCAAATATTTACAAGTGAGAACATTGTAAATTTAACTCTAACATAATGATATAATGAGTTGTTCAAATTATAAAAAGTGTGAATGTTTATATTGTAAATAAAAATTGACAACATGAATATTAGTATATAGAGAAATGAAAGTTTGAAGGAAAATGTAATTATTGATAGAATTATTTTTAAAATGGCATATGAAGAGTGTTACATCACAATCTAAAATTGGGATGAAGAACCCTGTAAGAATTTGTAATTGCCATTATTTAATCTAATTTTGTAATTGGTTTTCTCATCTTAACCATGTACAATGTAGTTTATTAAAATTAAATATAAAAATAAGGATGTTTATAACATAATAAAGATAATATCAATATATCATTTGTTACATATAAAACCTTGGAATAAATCAATTTGAAATAAATTTTTAACATTGTGGATTTTATTTTTTCTATTTGGGCATTATGATTTGGACGTCATGTTGGGAATATCAATGTTATTTTATATTAATATATTCCTAGGCTTACACTTCAAGGCATCCTCAACTATATCATTCATGAAACCAAATATTCTAGAAAATGTTTTTTGCTCCTAATATTTGTGATGAATTTTTTATAAGAGGGTTTGCCATAGAAAATTAGTCCATTACATTTTGTTTTATTTAAAGGATAGGAAGTCTTGGAATTCTATGGTGCATTATATAGATCATTTTTTTCTATTGGATTCTTTATCATATTGTATCTATTTGATAATTAAAGACCGAGTAGGGGTATCTTTTGGTACACTCGCATTATTGAAGCCCTTAGTTCTCATGTTGCTATAAGATATTTGAGAAAAAAAACATGGAAAATGAAATAAAAATGGAAGTATAATGAGATTCAAATATTTCATAGTAATGTAATGATAATGAATATTATGGCCATAATATATATGAAAATAACTACAAGGAAATTGACATTGTAATGTAAGTATAGTAAACATTAAATATTCCATAGAAATGAAAGTACAATAAATTTCAAGTGTGATACAATAACATACTTGTAATTGATTTAAAATTTAGTAAATTGAATCTAATGTAATATTTAATCTTATTTTAAATTGTAATTCAATGTAGAAAAGATAAAACAAGTAAACTTTGCTACAAATATTAAATTCAAATATAATATTATAATTTATAAAATGATAATTTTTATTATCTTTGGAGATCATAATAGATTATATGTGATGGTTTTAATGTAGAAGACAGTACTAGGTATGAATATTAAGATTATAGGATTTAGATAATGATACTATACTATTAATAATAGAATATTATTTGCAAGATTTATTTTATGTTACAAACTCCTCTATTTTATGAGCTTGATAGCACCTACAAGTGTAATATACCTAGGAGGGGTAGAATAATAATATAAATAAATAGTAGTGAATAGTAAAGAATAGTAGTTTAGTACCATATGCATAAAAAGTAGGAGTTGGGTAGACTAGAAGTAGTATAAATAAATAGGCACAAGCTATTATAACACATCCAAGCAAATATCAATTCAATTAGAGTATTAATTTGATAAAGAGGTATCCCCCTCAAAGTGTCAAGCAATTTGTGGAGTGATTCCTTCCCTAAAAAGAATATTATATTAATATAATCACTATTTTGTGTATTAGTTTTAAGAGGTTCTTAACATCAGAGCCTTGCTCAAAGGAGGTAGCCTCCTTAAAGTGGCACTCGATCAGAGTTATTCCTTCATCAAAATTAATTGTGTGTGTATTGTGTTGTTTAGCCAATATGTGAGTTAATTAGTATTTTATTCAATTATTTTATGAGTGAGGTTTTTAACATCTGGTATCATAGCTCTTTCTAGGGCAATTTCTATGATCTTTGTTGTAGGCACATTTTGAAGCTTCATTGCATCTTGGGGGTTTTCAAAATTTAGATCTACATATTTTTCTCTTGTCCAAGTTAGAATGTGAAGCCAAAATATGCTATATAAAAGCTGAAATGTTCATTTCCCCCCTCAAAATCATGATTGTTATTCTACATGCTAATCTTAAATGGGAAAAAAAATAATGAAAATATTTATGGGCTTTATGCATCTCATTTCTCAATTTCTAGAATAGTTTGAATTTAATAAATTATTGTAGTTATTGAAGTTTTAGTAACCACTATTTGTAAAAGTTTGTAAAAACAAATGACTATTATTTTGCATACATCTCTTTAATGATCAATAATCACACCAAATCATTTCTAAGTTTTGTGCACTTAGTGTAATGTTTCCAAAATTTTTTGAAGTTTTTAATTTCATTTTATATTTTGAAAGTTATCATAGTTTTACTAGATTCTATTTGTATAAATGATAATAAAAAAATAAATGAAAATGTCATGTAATTCATCACCTACTACAATGGAAAATGTATGTTCCACTTTAGCTAATATTTTGTAGAAACTCATCAAACTCGCACATGATATGCATGTTGGTTTTGATTGAACTAAGCTTCACTCACATATCATAGGAAAATATGATGAGGAAAGAGTTACATGGCTCCATTTGGAGACTAACTACAAGTAATTTCATGAGAATTTATTTTCACTTGTCAAAGAATCTAAAGTAAAAAATTACTACATGGCTGGATTTCTAGGATACCTGTAGCACATGGTATATTGATTTTTATATCTTTATAGTAATTGATTCAGTTGGTCTTATCTTCACTAACTCTTCTATATATAAAATAGAAGTATCCAAGCTAAGACTCAAATCTTCAATGCCCTTGAATTCAAATTCCAATCCGAACACATTGTTTATATAAAATAATACCAAGGGGGATGACATGTATCCTCAGTTGGTTCACTAGGTTGACTATTTTAAGCACCTTTATTTTAGATTTGAGAATATGATCATCATGTTTTAAATTACCCTTCAACTATTTTTAATAATTCTCATGTTTTCCTTGTTAATACCCAAGGTAGTATCCTAGTTTAGGCAAAAGAAGTGGGAGTGGAAAAAGACACATTGACGTATCTCTATCTAGTCTTCTCAATATTTTTTATAAGTAATTATTTGTATGTTTTGAGGGTGCACCATGTCAGGGGGGATGGAATTTAATATACCTAGGATAGGTAGCATAATAAAATAAATAGTAGATTAGTGAATAATAATTAGTAATAAGGAATAATAGTTTAGTACCACATGCATAAGCAGTAGGATTTAGGTTGATTATAAGTAGTATAAATAAAGGGGCATAGGCTATTATAAGACATCTAAGTAAATATTAATTCAATTATATTATTGCTCTGATAAGGAGGTAGCCTATTTAAAGTGTCAAGTGATTTGTGGAGTGATTCCTTCCTTAAAAGGAATATTATATTAATATAATTAGTATTTTATGTATTAGTTGTAAGAGGTTCTTAACATCAAATCCTTTCTCAAAGAAGGTATCCCATCAAAGTGGCCCATGATCAGAGTTATTCCTTACTCAAAATAAATTATGTGTGTAATGTGTGGTTTAGCCAATATATGATTCAATTAGTATTGTTACTCAATTATTGTGTGAGTGAGGTTCTTAACAATAATAAACTATAATTTATTGGTTACTTGGGCCCTCTCTATATTGGTCAAATTATTTCTCATGAAGAATTTTATACATTATTTCAAGATCTAATTTCATTGCATGAACCATATCTATAAGGTCTAGCAGTGCATAAACTTCATTATTTTCTATAATGTAGTCATGCAAAAGATGCATTGATGTCATGTTTGAAATGTTTCTACATGTGGTAGTTATGTTAAGTACATTAATTGAAATTAATTATACATGAGATATAAAAAAAGTGTGTGCATATAATGTGGGTGGAATCTCACAATTGATAATGTTTTTATTTGTAATTTCATGTAGAATTATAGTTGCTCTAATCTCAACATCATAAACAAAGTGTACAACCATGTAGAAGTCCTTTTAGTTATAGTTGGATTCACTCATTTGAAGGTCATTAGTAATTGATGTAGTAGTTTAGGATGACATAGAAATATTTATGTCATTGATGGTGCTGATAATTAAATCTATGGATGGCATTTTTGATATTTCAATTACTTCATATTGACTCACTACTGGATCCATCCTATGAAATCAAACATGAAAATTTGTAAGAATATTATCTACATAAAATGTATACAAAATATAGATATGGTATATTGGGGGTGTACCTCATTAACTTCAATAAATTTTTGTATACATAGTCTAATGTCCAATTGGGGACATGTTAGGATAAAAATATAGGATTGAAATTACTTTTGCTAATCTAAACACCTAGTATCAAAGAAGGCACATGCAAGTCTATTTTATGAATTAGACAATAGTCAAAATTAATTTCCCAATGATATTAATATTTATATGCATACAATTTAATATAAAATAATTTTCAACAGTTTGCAAGTGATGCAAAGAACTTATATTAAAACATATTAATACAAATTTCTATATAAAATTGAAAATGATGATCTTAAAAATTATCAAAATCATTATGGTTTTTTATAGACATTCAAAAGTTCTATAAAGTATAAAATATTGATTTATATTATAAAATTAATAATATATAGAAGATATGGGTATGCATCATTACATCATATGGATATGTATGCTGAAAATTACACTAAGACTATTATTTTTGAGTTTCTAGGTCCATACATTGTATTACTTTAAAGTCAACTAATATGCCAAAAAAATCTACTTATACTCATGTTTTTACAATGGTATGCCACTAAAATCTAACGTAAATTATAGTTTAAAATTAAAAATTATAATAATTTATGCTCATGTTCTTGTAATGGTATTTTATAATTTTTATAAAAAATAAAGTAAATATTAGAGAATTATAATATAGGATATGTAATTAAAGCACCAATATAAAAAAAAATTAAATATAAGAGTATGGATATAATATGTGCACAAATAGAAGTAGAGAAAAAAAAAAAGGATAATGATACCAAATAAAAATTGAATCAATCAAGAAATAAGTAAATTAAATGTAATGCAGATTTTACTTTTCCTTTTTTTGATATGAATGTATGCACATCTTGTTTTGATGTGCACCGGTATATTAAGATTGCATCCATAATCCTGATCAATATGGGTACAATACCCAATTGGCTATCGATTTAAAAATTAATTTATGATCTTGAACATGTAAATTATTTTCCTAGAAATTAAAAACCTTGCACCAATTTTTCAATGGTTACTTTAAACACCCTGCACCAGTTTTTCTAAGGTTATTTTTAACTCTAAATTACAAAAAAAAATTATAATTTTATAAATTAGTCCTATTTAAACATTGGATCTAAAATCCATATCTCAATCAAAGATCACACTTGGATATCATTGGAATATAAACCAATATACTTGTACACACTACCAAGGGAATGGAATCTATTAAGTAGGTTGATTGTGTCTTTCATAATTCTCATAAAATGTTCGATCTAATTTCTAGATGTAAGGTTACCATTTATGTCTAATTCCACTAGTATTTAATCTCATCCATACCCTACCTTATGCCTTATAGTTATCATAATGCTATAATTATGACATTTTTATGTATGACCACCGCTATTGAATAGGTACTAATTATAAAAATTGTATCTTTAATTATTTTTACATATTTTTACATGGACTACTTCTTTTTCAAACACCAAAAGGTAGATAAAATATTTTTTTGAAAATTATTGTTATATAAAATTATACCTAACTAATTTTATAATCTTTATCCTTTAAAATATAATCACAATTATTTTGACCCATTTTAATATTTTGAGGTGGTCAAGAGATAAATTATCTGCATGATTAATATTATTTTTATATTACTTAATAGACAGTGAGTAAACTATTATTCCTTAATTCATTGTTACTTAATCTCATAAAATCATGATAACTTGTATTTAAATACTACCTATCAAAAGGATTTTGTTACCACCAAAAAAATAATTATATTCTAAAACAAGTAAAACATTAAAATTATATTTTAATAAAGATGATAAACAATGTGTATTCCTTTAGATGGTCTCAAAATTTATATTTATTATCAATAACTAGAAAAAAGTAATTGAAAATTTGAAATTGAAAAAGAAAATAATTACATTATTAATATATTAAAAACCCTAAAAAAATTCTATTATTTCAATGCTCTGCATTCATATTGGGAGCCTCACCTTGAGTGTTTGGTTAAATTATCCTAAACAACCATAAACTTTGAAGTGCTCAGTATTATCGCACTCCCCTTCTATCTTTGATGTAATTTTTTTATACATGCAGACCTCATTTTGTGTTAATTTTACTTATGTTAGGGTAATTTGACACTATATTTTCTTATAAATACTCAAGTACAAGTACATTGTTTCACACAATTTATGACTGCCCACTAATTCAAAATCTGTAAAAAAAATAGTATTTCAAGTAAAAATTTATGGATCCATTTTATTGTTTTAAATCACATATTTAGGGGATAAAGATAGAATGGAACCTAATTTGAATAAATTTTAACATCCTTAATGTCCATTAATAAATATTCATAAAACTTTAATGGAGCATCAAATCTAATTTGCACTCTAAAACACCCCAACTCAAGTTTACATCCATTTCTCAAATTTTAACCTTATCAATATTGTATGAAATAAAAAAATTCAATAAATATAACACCTAAGATACACATGTCTATAAAAATATCTAAACAAATATACATGGTTTTTAAAACATAGAATATGAAAAAAAATAGCTTTAGTTATGAGACTGCCAAATCTATATAAAATTTTTACAGAGTGAGTTTGTTAGAATAGCTAGTCTTTGCACCATTATTTCAATTCCAAATAGAACACATTGGAATCCAATCCATTTTGGAAATTAATGAGAAATATGAATCTATATAATTTATAATATAAAAGAGATTTGGAAAAAAATTCAAAATTCAAATTATAGGTGTATATAAAAAATTCAAATCACAAGAATGATTCTAATTCTATTCTCATATCATTATACCATTATATGTTGAGTGTCTAATTTCACTATTCATATAATAATGCATTATAAAAAAAATGGATTTAACAGTTTAAAAGGACCAAATACATGCATACAACTATTAATTTCTTATTGTCTTGGTTAGCACTAATCATTGTATTATTATTTTCTATTCAAACACTTTAAAATGAACTAATTATTTTCTTACCATGTATAAAAAAAATTGTTCCGTGATATCCATATTAACCTTAGAACATTAAGTCCAAAAAAGGAAAACAATAGGGATAGAATACAAATAAGCCTAAAAAAGAAAATCACTAGGGAAGTAACAAACATTGCATAAAAGAATGACTATGGTAGAGGAAGCTAGTAAATTCATAGTTAATATCATAAAGACATGCTATGAGGTTATGGTTTAAAGATCACATGGCCTATCGATTGGTTTTGATTAAATTTATTAAATATTGAAATAGATTCTAAAAATATAGAAGCACTACCATTTTAGGTTATATCCTAGCAAACAAGTTAGCACAACAAAGCTAAATGCATGTGATGATTTTAGGACCATGTTTTTTGGTAAACAATAATAAAAATAAAAATTATATACCTCAAAAGTGAGTGGTGGATGGAAAAAATATTAGTGATTATAGTTATGTAAATAAAATTTGTAGTTGAAATATCCATATGCAGTATATTAATAGAATTCTCACATGTTATTAGAATGCCCCCTACCTTCTCTATCTCACTCTACAGAGTGCACCCTACCTTGTCCTTCTCAATCTCTACTAAAATTCATCAATATTAGTTTTTCTTGCACCAATTTCAAAAGATAATAATATATTCATTATATTAATATAATGATATTATCAACCCATATAAATAATATCTATAAGAAAATAATAGGGTCTATATTTAATGATAGGGTGGCCAACATTTGAAATAGTCTTATCTACCATAAATGTTGAACTTGAGAGGGTTGGTAGCACTTGAATTAGTCTTGTCTACCATAATTGGTGTTAAAAACCATTGAACATCACCAAATATAATGATACTCCTTATAATCACATCTCAACTCCACTAGGTTTTCTCCCTCTTGCCATCTTCATCGATCACTATATTGCCCTCTCCACCATGTCTCTAGTTTGTTTAATTTAGTTTTTTATATTTTTGTTATTTTTAATGGTTTATTTATTTAGTGTTTACAAGGTATTTTTCAAAGATCAATATTATAGTGTAAATCCATAGTTTTCTTATTGTTTTTATGTTTATGTTGTTTTATTTTTAGTCTATAAAGAATTATATGCGTATTATATAATATATATTATAATATTTTTATATATTAAAAATAAGTTATATAATGCATATGAATATTATATAAATTATATGATCTATATCATTATTATATTATAAAATATATATTCTAATATAGTTAATTAGTAAAAATAGGAATATAAGAGTTTGTTGGGCATGGGAGGCCACAATGCTAGAAAAAAGGAAGATGAACCATACATATTTATACTGAGAATAATAATGACCTCATATAAATAGGTTAATGTCTAAATACCACATGATAACCATTTTTCAAGTTGTTTGCATAACCATTTTTTAGGTTTTTTAACCTGACACATATTGTAGTCTAAAGAAAGGTAAGCAACAAACGTAGATATGACAAGAGACACGTTGATGATGATCAATTTTCAAACACAAGGTTAAAATTAGAAATTAAAAAACTTATACTAGATATGATATATAGGAGGTAGATACTTTATATAATTAATCATACCAACTAATCTAAAAATTACTATGTTCATCAAAATCTATCATTATTTTGTTTCAAATTTTTATGTGTATAGTGAGGTTTTTCATTTCTTCTTTAGGTGTGGGTTTGGATTAATTGCCTAAATAAACCTCTAATATCTTAGAACTCTACCCAAGCCTACACCAAATAACTTAGAGAACTTGATGATTAATCCTCTAAAAGGAAATGATGTTATTCAAAAATATAACTTAGATATGATTCTCGTCAATTTAGTTTATTTGACAGGCCTATTCCATCGATTGTCTTAATCAAATGGAAAGGGTCAGTATATTTTTTATAATTATATTTCATATTAAAAAAATGTTGTAGGCTAAACATGTCTATGGTTTAAGGTGATGGAGATCTTAATATTGGAGCATTGCTACAGTAAACCAATATATGAGCTTCATATGAAGGCTTAAAAGCATCACCTATGAGTTATGTACAATTAGCCATTTTTTTTGTTCTCACATTTATATTGATCAATTTAATGCCTCAAAAAAAACTTTAAAATGATTTCCAAGGATAAATAACATAATGGATAGCCTTATCAAAAATAACTGTTAGACTCAACAAATTATTTACAAATATTTATCTTAATTCTTTACTAGTACTACCTTATACATCAACACACAGAGTGAGGGAGAAGAGGTTTGAGCTAAGATTTAGAGTCGTGAACTATCAAGGGAGATACTAACTAGGGAAGATAATATAAGAGCTACATTGAATATATGTTGAATCCATGAATCAAGCTTATAGTCCTTGAAAATAATCAGGTAGGCTGTAGTTTTATAACATGCATGCGACCCACTATTTTCACTTATCAATTACCACTTGTGCCAACTATTTTTTCTTAACCACTCTATGTCACCAATAAACTAGCTCATGAACATACCGATAATAATATCATCTTACCATATCATCATCACTTAAACATAGATTAAAGATAGGCACAAATTTAATGGAAATAACTATTAAAAACCATTGAGTGTCACAAAAAATCATAAAAATGTATAAAAATGGCCATGAAAACTATCATTCAAAACTATATTGGCATCTCCAATACTAGGAGATGAGTCTTTAGGGATAACACCCCAATTATAAGTAACTAATAGAATTTAAAAAAAACTTAATTGGACATGGGTAAATATAATCAATATCAAGATTTAAGTTGTAGACATTTAGACCATTTGTGATTATCCTTCCTGACCATCTCCTGGGATGATTAAACATGGTGTAAAATTTAGAATATTATTAATATTTAAGGTACCTATTGGATTTACATGACTTGAATCCATCAAAAAGAGGTACACAAATTATAAGGTGGTAGGGTATTTGATTGGACATTTTCTATCTGAAGGGTCGATGAGGAAAACATGATGCTGATTTGATTGTGAGAAGGCTCCATCTTTGATATGCAACTCAAATCAGAACTGTAATGCCAATGATATGGAGACAATACATTGAGGTTTAAAATTCTATAGCATAATTTATATTCATCTATGCTATCGATATATTGACATAAAGAAATATTTCAATGTGATTTGGGTGGTGATGATGAGGGAAAATGATAGGATATTTTATGTGATATCATACACCAAATGGGCCATATCATCTACATGCCTTGACTTCAAGGCAACTCTTGGATTTACATTGAGGTTATGGAGTTTATCTTTTTATTTTCATTGTGGTTGAATTACTGAAGCTTTTACGAAGTGCATGCCATATGGATGCATAAGGGGGGATCATTTGTGATATAATGTGAATTTCATGGTAGAGGACCCACCATTTGATCATCCCTAGATATTAGGGAGAGTTGGTAGGTTTAATTCTCATGTAGTAGGAGGTTTCCCCATTGTACCTTTAAAATGAGAATATATTCTACAAATAAAAGTCACCAAAGAAAATCAAGAATTAATATACATTTCCTCTGACATAACTTGCACCTTCAGAACAAATGCTTATTATTATTATTATTATTATTATTATTATTATTATTATTATTATTATTATTATTATTATTATTATTATTATTATTATTATTATTATTATTATTATTATTATTATTATTACTACTACTACTACTACTACTACTACTACTACTACTACTACTACTTGATGGGAATCTCCAAATATGAGTGGGAAGGGCATTTTGAATCCTAATGAGTGGGAGGGACATTTTGAATCCAGCGAGTGAGAGGATGAATATCTGAGCCTAATGCATATTGAGACAACTAAGACTAAACTAAAGGGTAGTTATGTAGGTACTGTATAATTCCAACTATTTTTATAATTTCATCTTGAATCTTTGGCATTACTAAAATTCATCAACTTCAGTAGGACTGGTCATATCATGTCCTTGTTAAGTAATTGAAACTTACAAACATTTAATTAAATATTTTTAGTTTTTATAGCTTAATTAGCTAAATGTTTCATATTAGATCAAATATTACTCACCAACAAGCCGTTCAATTTTTTAAGTCACGTAATTGACAATTTTTTGGTGATCAATTTACTATCCATGGTGGATCCCACAACCCAACTTTATTACCATTTGTAGTTCATTTCTTTTAATGCATATTAAAGTATAACTTAAAAATGATATATACTATAGTATTTATATGTATATGTATCACAAAAGCATAATTAATTATAATATATAAATATAAATATTATAATATATTAATGTCTTATATTTATATTTTATATAATACCATATAAATTAATAATATATAGAATAATATTCATATTTATATATATGTTAATAATAAAATAATAATTATTAATATATAAGGGGATGGCACCCTAATAGAGAATATCATACACTTAAAATGGGAATATACTCCATAAATGAAAACAAAACATTTACAAATAAAATCATGAAATTTGAAAATTATTCAATCTTGATATTGATTATATGTACCATGTGCACTTTAAATTTGTATCCAACTCACAAAAATCTTAAATTACAAATTGTTCTTTGTTGCTTCTAATTTTCCCATTACCATTATAACAAAAGTAATATAGAATTAACCTGACCCCAAAATGTTTGGATCTTTAACAAACCAATACATATGTTCCCTGATCGAAACCAAGGCAATTATAATTTTGACATAAAGATCAGGCAAAGACACCATCTCCTTCTATGCTAAATGCAAGCCATCATATAATAAAGCATTTCATGTTGATTCTAATCCTAATTGATATGCTCCATATAATTACTTCACATAAAAAAATTTTGACATTCAAATATATTCTTGCACAACATGTAAGTGGTGAAATATTTCAAGGTGAGCTAGGTTTCGAGTAATGTTTAACTACCAATTTACACTCTTTCACTTTACAAAACCCCTCTTACCAATATTGAAATTATTTTAATATATTAATAGATTATAATTTATATTATATGTTAATATGAATTTTAATATATTATATTATGTATTTCAATATATTATATTTACAGTTTGCACCTAGATTTAAAGTCATAGACAACTCCCTAGGAAAGTTTCTACAAACTCACCCAGATACTACTTTTTTTCATACCACCTTTCCCAGAATATTGATCAATATTGACATCTCAAAGGATGTCCCTAAAATAATTATCCTTCAGGTAGGTGATCAATCATGGTCCCAACCTATTAACTATGAAGGCCTATTATTTTGCTACTGAAGTTATTTTAATATAGGATAATTAACCAAAGATTGCATCAACCTAATAAAAAAGAAGGAAAATTCCATGTGGAAAAAATTATGCCCTACCCACCTCATTATAAATGCCTCTGATTATATGAGTAATGATTCTAATTCACCATCAGATAAGTCTAAACATTCAAACCATATCTGGGACCCTAAAATTTATCTTCACCTAGAGGATGATCTTAAGAATGATCCACTAAATCTAGTTGATGGGTTGTTGGTAGAGACCCTTGTTCAAATTGATTCTAGGGAAAGTAATGAACAATTATAAATAACCATGAAATAAAATTTAGAGGAGGATCCAATAAAATAGAAATCTCAACCCTTAAAGTAACTCAAAATATTTATTCCAATTGATTTAGAAACTATGAAAAACAAGGATGGGTAGACCGAAGTGTAGAAAAATAAAAATTATAGAATATTGGAGGCCCAATTTTCTAGTGTGACCCTATGGTCAGGGGGGCCTAAGAAAGGTAGAATAACGAACCCAAAATGAACCTCAAACCAAAAGGGGCTCTAATTTATAGAGAATGAATGGAAGATTGGTGAAAGTTTATATGGGTATTCTTGGTTGTAACAAGGTCATTTATGAGATAGAAGTCTAGTAGAAAGACCATTGGTTGTTGGTTGTTTAGATATAGGTCAATGTTTCCTTTCTAATAGGTTATAATTTAGTTGTCTATAGGCTATTTATAACCTCATGGGCTTCTACTGGTGGCATCCCATTTGATCTTCAACATTATATCCTTTGTAATAGGTTATAGGTCCTTTCAACCTATAGTTTACCCTATCAAATAAAAAATATATTATATTATATTATGTATTATAATATATTTTGTAAATATATTATAAACTCCCTAGGGCCAATAAAAATATTCACATGTCCTACACCCTAAAAATTACTAAAATCATACCAAAAAATGAAAACATCAATTCCCAATCACAAATATTTGTCTGTGTTGCTAAATAAAAACAAAGAAATAAGAAATATACAAGAAAATAATTGGCCACCATCATCACCATATATTATTTCTCCATGTATACCATGTAGATATATGTAAATCATGTGAACAATGATCATCCCTAAAAACCCAAGAACTACCCTTTATGATAACCTAGACATCACTGACAAAACCACTACACATTTTTTTTGTGTCATGTGAGACCAATATAAGGGGATATCAACCTAATAGATATGCCTCCAATGTAAGTAAATCTCAAAAAATTATCAAATATCATTATTAATAATCTATATTCTTATTTAAGATTATAAATTATTAAAATGGTATTATCATTACATGCATACTAAAATAACTAACATATTGTCATGCCTTGATTTCTATGTTCCCCTATGCTTGGAAATTAATCCAAACATAGTTGGCTTTGTGAATGTTATTGCTATTGATTAGTGATCTATAAGGATCTACCTTTTTCCCAAGAGTTTCAAAGATAATTCTAATGATTTTTTTTAGAGTGTTTAGTAATTATGTCACTTTTTGAATTATTTAGGCATACATTTCATTGATTACCCAACTATTATAGTGTGTTATCCATAAATGCATAGATAGACTAGGGTTGGTCATGGTGTCTTACTTCATTTTGTTAGTGGAATTCTTCCATTTTGAGTGGCCTTGTTATAAATAAACATCAACATAAAAATATATTATCTTACCTTTAGTAATGTTATTAGTGACTATGTTATGCACGTGGCAGTGTCTTTACCACATAATAGATTTTATGTGCCCTTAGACATGTTTGAATTTACCTTAGGATGTTCTAAATACTAGGAGATGCATGATGATGATGATGATGATGATGATGATGATGATGATGATGATGATGATGATGATGATGATGATGATGATGATGATGATGATGATGATGATGATGATGATGATGACAATGATGGTGATGATGATGATGATGATGATGATGATGACAATAATGATGATGATGATGATGACGACAATGATGATGACAATGATGATGATGATGATATATTTACAAATATTTTAATATAATTAAATATTATATTTTTTATGAGTATGTAAATTTTTTTATAAATAAATTGAAACTAAATATGCTCATTAAAAATAATTACATGTGATTTTATAACATTATGATTATCTAAAATATTTTCTAAAAACATCTTTATATTGAATCTTTAAACTATTCATTTTATGCAATCTAATTTTTTCTAGAGATAACATTAGTTCTACCAATTAAGATAAATATCTTTAAAAAATTGATGATAAAGTTACCATTTTAATTCAAAATTTCATCTAAATTATCCTTGACACATTATATAAAACCATTACAATTCATGTTTATTGAAGGACAAGGAAGAAGAAGAGTGCAGTAGTATATTTGTACACATGGTGATGGTTATAGGTAAGTAATTCATGAAGGAGATGATAAGGGAGAGGGAATGATTTTTACTCATACCAATGCCAAAACAATAGAAGTGTATATTAATATAGGAATATAAGGTATATTTTTTTATCAGAGTGAAGACACTGTTTGAGGATTTTACAGACATTATTTCAAAAAATCTACCAAAAGTGTTTCTAATGATGAGAATTATCAATGATCATAAGGACCTATTCCATAGACCAATTTTTTGAATAAAGGATATGTACGAGATGACATCAAAAGAAAATGAATAAGTGTAAAGATAAATGCATAAGTTATTGGATAGAATATTTATGAATGAAATTTTGAGTCTATAAGTAAGACCTGTAATTTTAGCACTAGAGAAAGGAGAAGAGTAACACGTGTATATATTCAAGTGCCATTCAAAAAATAATGACAATTAAAATTTCATTATCACTCATGGATGATTTCATGGACTCCATTAATAGATGAAGGTATTTATCAAAAATAAATATGAAGAGTGGGTATAAGTAGATCAAATTCTAGGAAGTTGATAAATGGGAGACAACCTTATAGATAATGGAAGAACTATATGAGTGTTTAGTGATTATATTTGAATTAACATAAATTTCAAACACAATCATGAGGTATGTGCAAAAATTGTTGATGCCAATTCTAGGAAAGTATGTCATTTTATATTTGGATGATATTTTGGGGTTCAAAAAGATAAAGGAGGAATAATTTTTGCATCTTTGGAATGTGTTGTATAGGTTACATGATGAGTATATTATTATCAAAGTTAATACATTTAATTTCATGAATAAGGAGCTCATAAACATAGGTTTTATGGTATCCTACGAAGATATGAAAATGGACCTATAGAAAGTACACACAATATTAGAGTGTCCATTTCTAAGGAACACATTTGAGATGTGAAATTTTCATGGTAGGTAAAGTTTTTACCATCTGTTAATTTGAAAATTTAGTGGAACCTAGAAATCTATCAATGGAAAATATGTTAGCTTAGGTTTTGATTTTGTTTTGTATTTTTGGCTTTACATATTAATATTTTTAACATTTATTATTGATGTTGTAAAAGTATTCCAATCTATGGATAAAGTGCAAAGATTTTTTGCCTATTTATTTTAGTCTACATGGATTGTTAAGACATGGGTATTTGTTAGTAATTTTTATTCAATTGAGGTAATAATCAAATGATAATTTTTTTGAAGTCCATAACATATGACACTTACAGTCTTTGCATAAAATTTTAGACCATTTAAAGTCACCACAGAGGATACCAATTATTTCACTAGTAGGAGGTTTCACCACTTTCGGTTATGTTTAATAATGAATTAGATTATGGAACTTGGTTTAATATTATCACATGACACTTACAACCTTTTCATAAAATTTTAGACCATTTGGAGTCACTATGAAAGCATAATAGTTATTTCACTGGAATGAGGTTTCCTTACTTTTGGTATATATTTAATAAGAATTGGATTAAAATATTTTGAGAGTATTCATAAAATTTAATTTTAAAAATATTTTCCAAATTATAGATCAAATGGATAATCGAGTCAAAATTTGTGATATTTGTTTAAACTATCATTCTGCTAGGTGATGCATCTACCTAGTCTACAAAAGGTTAATTACTTTTAGGTATAGATGAGTTAATATTTAGGTCACTAAATTTATATATGTTATATAATAATTATCATAAAATTTGTTTTTAAAATTTAATATTAATTTTATATTTGGATCCAAAGTTATTATAATTTATGTGACTTTCATTTAGTAAAAAACATGGTTCTGTCTAGCGTAATGGTTCTCTACCTTTCAAAATAATTGAGGTTAGAATTAGGTTACCAAATTAAATGGGTTAATATAAAATGTATTTATATTTATATTTTTAAAATTTCATATATTTTTATTAACTTATTTAAAATATTAAAATTTATAGTAATTACCATTGAACTTGGAAATTCCATTTGTGTACTATACGACACATAGATGTTATTTTTCACCTGAAGTGACCTATATTAACCCAAGGTAACTTAAATTTTTAGGTATGATGTAAAATTTAGTCTATAAATTGTGGTTAAAATTTAAAATCAATTGGAATATCTGAATTAAATTTATGGTGGTTTTTATAATTATTGATCAGCCTAAAACATCACCTGATAGTTTCTAATAATTACTAACAGTTAGATGTTGATATTAAAAATTGAAGGACACCCAAATCTTGGAAATTTTTATAATTAAATTAAATTTGAACATTCACCCTATTAATATTTCAATTTCATAGTAATACTCTAATTTATTTAAATAATTCAGTTTAAGAAAGGGGGTAAGTTGTGTGTAACATGGGAGAGTAGAGTATAGTAGAATAGTGTGTGTTTTATTTTTCACATTTCTATATTATAAAATAATTATATATAGTACTAATATGTTATGTATATGAACCAACCATTTTAATTATTTAACTAATTATAATACAAAGATTTGAAGTATTATTTTTGTATGCATTGCAATAAGCATCGTTTAGTGCATGATAATATCCACAGTCTAGGATTTCCCCTATCTTCTTAGGCTACTGTACCATGGAACTAACCCAATATGACTTTTCAACTAGA